>WBNM01034610.1:25626-42134 GCA_013399055.1 Ramphastos sulfuratus | reverse complement strand
GAGCTGGGATTGTTTAGCCTGCTGAAGAGGAGGCTCAGGGCAGACCTTATTGCTGTCTACAACTACCTGAAGGGTGGTTGTGGCCAGCAGGAGGTTGCTTTCTTCTCTCAGGCAACCAGCACCAGAACAACAGGACACAGTCTCAAGCTGTGCCAGGGGAAGTTTAGGCTCGAGGTGAGGAGAAAGTTCTTCACAGAGAGAGTCATTCCCCACTGGAATGGGCTGCCCAGGGAGGTGGTGGAGTCACCTTCCCTAGGGGTGTTCAAGGCAGGTTTGGACGTGGCACTTGGTGCCATGGTCTAGTCTTGAGGTCTGTGGTAATGGGTTGGACTTGATGATCTTTGAGGTCTCTTCCAACCTTGGTGATACTGTGTGATGCTGTGATACTTTATACTGGTGCAAGTCACCATGCTGCTGCTCTTCTTTCAGCACACAGAATTGCAGAATTAGAAGAGACCTCTTCAGATCATTTCCTCTTCTCTTGGTTTTGCTTGTGCATGTCCTGGGACGAGGGCAAGATCTTCTATCTTTGCAGCACCTGAGGCCCCCTAACTTCTATGGGGAGACTCTGTGAGATGCCTCATGGAATGCTGATAATAAATAATACAAATTGCAAAAGAGCTTTGAAAGAGCAGCAGGGGAACAGAATGGGATAGCAACCAGAAACACAGCTCCAAACCATGTATGTGAGAAATTCACACTCTGACCTTGAAAAACTGGTGGAGCAGTCAACCTGGCTGAAGCCACTCTGGCTGTTACACCAATGTTTACAGAAACATAGGCTCACCAAGATGAGAATCAGTTCCTCTGCCCAGTGAGTGACAGCAGTGCTTTTATTTTGGCAGGCCAGCATCATTCCAGCAACCAGGGATAAAGAAACAGGCACGCACAAAGGCCTCTCCTGCCCGTGGCAGCCAGAGCACCTTTCAGACATCCTACCTCACCTGCTGACACGATCCATTAGCACCCACTGAAATCAAATGCAGCTAATTGGAAGGTGATGACAACCAGAAGACTGCTGGATTTGCAGGCTGATTCCTCTATTTTAGCATCACGCAGCCAAACAAAAGGTAAAACGAGACTCTGCTCTTCATTCCAGATGTTTTACTGTCTTCTTCTCTACAGCACACACACATACACTTGCTTTTGGGCTTTACTGTCCTGAAGCCAAAGATCAGCATCGCGTGTAGTTTTCAGAAAGCTGGCTAAGAATTGCAAGGGGCAACATGGTTTTTGTCCTCTTGTAAGGGAAGGGCTGCAAGCTGCAACTGCAGGTGAGCTTTTAAATGTCACAGCAGCACAGCTCATGGTGTGGAGAACAGAGCTTTTTCTCCTGCTTTTTATACCAGGGCTTAGGATGGATTCCTGGCTCTTGTTTCACACTGTATTGTTTCGAGCATCCAACCTCCTCTCCTATTCTACCACTAGTGTCTGCCCCTGCTCTAAGTCTACCAATTATTTCCTTTAAGTGTCAGCAGCACACCAGACACACTGAGATATAACCTTTCTTCAAGTTGATGCTGTTAAACTATTACTTGAAACTGAAGTCGCAGTTGACAAGTGCTACTTCAGGCACTAATAACTACTTCAGAAGTGCTAGTGGTGTCTTGGCTCTTAATGTTGTGGCTCAGGGCTCAGGGAGTGCCTTTACAGGTCATTTAGAGCCATCTATCTGCTCTGAAACAAGATCAGTCAATCTCTCTNATCCCTCTCCTCTCCTCTCCTCTCCTCTCCTCTCCTCTCCTCTCCTCTCCTCTCCTCTCCTCTCCTCCCTCCCACTGCCCTTTTCTTAACAGCTCAAATCCTTCAGTCTAATCAAAACACCTGAAGTATCTCAGACCCAGAGGCTTCACAGTTTGGCAGAGGTCACAAATATTTCCTGTATATTTTGGCAGGTTTTTGGCACAATCTTAGGATAAATTGGGAACAGAATAATATAAGACAAGGCCAGATCATCTGGGTCACTGAGACATGCACTGTGTTACTGCAGACAATCCTGTAAGGGATGTTAAATCCAGATCAACCTCCACTTTTCCTTTGCCTCCCGCACATAACAAGACACAATATAGCGTAACAAACTGGGTCTGGCTTTTCAACAGAAACAAGATATGTCAGGTTTTAAGTCTCCTTGACATGACAATGTCTTCATCTAAATCCTGAAGCTGTCCTTTGGATAGCCCAGCCTTGGTCTAATGTCTTTTAGAAAATGATGCTCATTTAATTCCTGAAATGTGAAATCTAGGTCTCAGGTCAAGAGCATAGATGTTGTTTAGCTGAAAAATTCAGATCCATCAGACACCGACTATAAGAGCCTGCAACTTTTCAAACTTTGGATTGCAACTAGACTCTTCCTTCTACAGATAGGCTTTTGAAAAGTAGGGTCTAAATAAAAATACCCTTGAAGAAGGGGGCATTTTTTATGCTCCCGCCCACACAATTTGTTAGGAGACAAAAAGACTTTTTCAGGGCCACGACTTGTCTGCAGAGAACAAATAGCCAGACCTCAGCTTAAACTTCATTCCTCCTTTACTCTGTATCCAGCCCTGATTTCTTTTTTTCCTCAGACAGGAGTTTGATGGGGCTTGATGGAAGAATTCCCTGAGACAGGCAGGGTCAGATCGCAGAGATGAAGGAATTTGCCACCATGGGAGATATCGAAGCACCTTACCCAGAGTAGGGCAACTGCTTCATGGAAAAAACAAACCAAGTCCTTATCTTAGTCATTGCATGGACAAATTAAATCTACTCCCAAGCAGTCAGGAATTACCCCTTTGTTACAGGATGACAGACCTTTGGCTAAGCCACATGCCCTTTGGTAGTAAAGTGATTAGCTGAACCTCTTTCCAGGGAAATTTCTAACCCTCAGAAGAGGGCAGTTCCTCCAGCTGGTGGTCAGTCACCAGTGGTGGTCCACAGGGCTCAGTTTTGGGGCCAGTCTTGTTTCACATCTTTATCAGTGATCTGCACGAGGGATCTGAGCTAAGTGCATTGTCAGTGAGCTTGCAGATGACACCAAACTGTGTGGTAGTGCTGGTCTGTTTGAAGGTAGGAAGCCTCTGCAGAGGGATCTGGACAGGCTGGATCAATGGGCCAAGGTCAGTTGTAGGAGGTTTAATAAGGCCACATGCCAGGTCCTGCACTCAGGTCACAGCAACCCCATGCAATGCCACAGGCTTGGGGCAGAGTGGTTGGAAAGCTGCCCAGCAGAAAAGGATCTGGGGGTGCTGGTAGACAGCTGGCTGAACATGGACCAAGGCATCTCCAGGTGGCCAAGAAAGCCTTAATCAGAAACAGTATGGCCAGCAGCAGGAGAGAAGTGATGGTGCCCTTGTACTCAGCCCTGCTGAGGCCACACTCTGAATACCAGATTCAATTTTGGGCCTCTCACTACAATAAAAGCACTGAAGTACTGGAATGTGTCCAGAGAAGGGCAACAAAGCTGGTGGGTTTATAAGCCTTGTGCTCCAGACCCCAACAAAGAGTCTGGAGTACAAGGCTTATAAAAAGCAAGTCAGGAAACTGGAATCACTTGGTCTGGAGAAGAGGAGGCTGAGGGAAGACCTCATTGCTTTCTGCAACTCCCTGCAAGGAGGTTGTAGTAAGATGAGGCTTGGTCTCTTCTCCCTAGTATAACATGANTGTTTAAGAGTCTTTTGGATGTGGTGCTTATGGATATAGTTTAAGGTGAATCTTGTAGAGTAGGGTTCTAGGTTGGACTTGGTGATCCTGAGGGGCTTTGCCAAACTGCATGTTTCTGTGTGATTCTTTGATTCTGTGTGAGATATGTTGGATGTGGGCAGGATGTATCTACAACACACAGGACTTTTTGTTCTCAGTGGGAAATGCAGCTGGACCAAAGGCAAGCTTGCACTGCACCTGGTTGAACCTGCATATGAGTTTCCAGAGGACAACAGAAAGTCCATTCACATGCCAGTTGGGTCTTTATATCCTCTCCATGCGTATGAATTTATGGTCGTATGAAGAGCCATATGCAGTTATTGAAGTATTTGATGCTCCAAAGTGCTCAAGGCCTTTTTTATTCCATCCCATTCGCTGTTAAAGTTGTTGTACAACCTTTTTTTTTTTTTACTGGCTTGCAGCCTGCAGTAAACACAAATGCCTCGCCAATAAAAGCTGATGTCTCCCTCCGCGGGGGAGGACTGGAGCAGCATTGTTATTTAAGAGATGGCACTTTTGACACAATGCTTAGTTAAAAATTGTAAAATAAAAGTGAGATTTGAAAGGAAAAAAAAAAAAAAAAGGGAATCAAAATCACAAGATGATGTAATAAATCTGCACATTCCTCCCAAGCAGCCATTGGAAGCCTGACTGCTCTTCCCCTTTCCAAACGCATCAGCCGGTTAATGTTTCCTAAGTTGTTTTTACATGAATTAGGGCTTTTGAGTGAAGCTCTGTCAGTTACAAAACCACACTGCTGTCTCCAGCTAATTTTGTGTTAGCAGCTCTCTTAAACTGCTAAATCTAGGTTTTTAGTGTATGATGATTTGGGTTTGTGATGGTGTAAAACAGCTGCTACTTTTCTGATGAGTTGCCTGCTTTCCGTTTTATGGCTCTGCAAGATGTTGGGTTTCATCGTGGCCCAGTCTGACAGGCAGATGAGAACAACCTGCAAAAAAGAAAACCCAACCCAGAACACAACAAAAAAACAGAGGTCCCCAAAGCCAGAGGTTATTCATACCTCCAAAACTGCAGAGTGATTAGTGCTCCTTCCCCTTCACTTGTACGCTGAGATCATCTTGATGCTGGACCTACACTGGGATGATGTAAATAGGAAGAAGAATGCAGGCTTAGGAGGAAAGCAGATCACTTGCTGCTTTAAGAGGACACATTACAGGACATCCAAACCCCTCTCAAGGCTGTTTCTGGGGGGCTGGTACAGACTGGGATGCCTGTGCTGGGTGTGCTACTAAGGGGAGAAACTAGCCAGGCTTTTCTACACCAGGAAGGCAGAAGACAGATGTCAAGCAGGGTGAACTATATCTGAGCACTAGGTGCTTGCTTCACCTGCTTTCACCTGAATACCAGAATAAGAAATGAGAGCCAGATAATTTTGCCATTTCCATGCCCTTAAGTTTTAGCATAGATCAGTAACAGGTGACAAGGGAGGCTGGCACTGTGCTCACTCTACTCCTCCACATGAGGTAGCAATGGAAGCTGGCACAGCCATTCCACCCTCCTCCCTCTGGCCAGTGGTGCATCTCCTAAGGACCAGAAGTGTTATAAGTATCCTCTCACTCACTCATCTCTCTGCTGGGTTATACCAGGAGGATGAAATTGTGGCTTTGAGTGTCTTCCCAAACTAATTATTTCTCTGGTTTCCTCAGACAGTGCTTGCCAGTCACTGCTTTTTTGAGTGTAGTTTTCCCGCTGATGTTCCTGGATGCTGAACTCTTCTCACCAGCAGGACTCAGGACACAGATGCTCATGGCAGTCAGGAGATGGGAGCAAGGGCCAGGACTAACCATGATTCAGCAAGCCCTTGAACATTTCTGAAGGCCTCCTTAAGGCAAAATTCCTCTAACCTTTATGTAAGGTCTCTTGCACTTAATGCTCACCAGAAGTGCTGAGGAAGAACCACAGTGTTCCTCCTATCACCCTGTAGACACTTTGCTCCTAACTTTCCCATCCAGGCAAACAGCCATGCTTTACTTTGTGGCAAAAGGCTCAGATATTGTCTTTGATCTTGTCTTATCCCCTACATACCCTGTGGGCTGACATTTGTTCCATGTGTGCAAGAGCAAGGAAATGAACAAACAGCCTAAAAGAAGTACTCCGAGAACTCCTCAAAGAGGTGAAGACTGAGATCTTTCCGATAATAACCCACACTCCATAAAAAAAAGATCTTAGATTTGGATAGACAAATTGGAAGCAGCTTGCCTCCCTGATTCTTGCTTCCCTTTGCACTCACAGCCCTCCCCAGCACAACATGCAGAAGCTGTGCAAGCCATTGAACAGCAGTGGTCTAAGCTGTTACGGAGATCTTAAACTGCTGAATTGTTACAAGCTAAAATTGATTGCAACTGAGCCTGTGAACTCAAGAGCTAGAAAGAAGTGGGGGAAAGGTGCTGAGGATTTTGCTTCTTTATGTTCCTTGGGGTTTTTTTTATTATTTTTAATGCTTTTCTTTTGCATGCAACACCACCATAAGCTTTTCAAGTAATCTTGCCTTAATGAGTTCTGCCTCTCTCTTTCTCAATAATCATTGGCCAGTTTCTCCTGGTATTTCCAACATAAAAGGTAATCTCAGTTTGTCTCCTAATTTGCCTCTTGCAGTGTCATTTCTGAAAAGCTGTAGAAGTGTTTCAAAGTCAAATCCAGAGGGAAAAATGATGATGTGATGTGCACACTATGATATTTACTCCCCCTCAAGCTGGGAAAAAAAAAAAAAAAAAAAGCCTTTTTAGCTTCTTAAAACTAAAAATCTTTTCCTAGTCTATTCCCCTTTATCCTGCATTGGTTTTATTTGCAACCTCATCAGCAGAGCATCTGAACACCTTCAAGTAGTACATTAAGCAACGTGACTAACATCTGTCACGAATAGTTTGCTTGCTCTCTCTCAGCATCCTTAAAATGAATTTAGTGCTTGTGCTGGGTCGATAGCACTGGAGACAGACAGTCTCTGCTTAGCCTAGAAGCAGGCACAGTATGCATGAGACCCCCTTGATGGGGGTCCCAACCTGCTGCCTCTGCCCTGTCCCCTGAGTGCCAGCTCCTGAGTGCGGGGAGAACTCTCAGAATAGCAGCTTCAAACCAAATTTTCTCACAGCAGGACAGAGAAACCTGAGCAGTTTGGGGAGATCAGATGAGGCTATGCAGTCTTTGCTTTCTCTCAGCTGCACGCTGAGGGGCACAGGTATGAGCTCAGATGCCTGCAATAGCAAAACTACTCAGGAACTCAGGTGGATCCAGCAGTAATGGATTTTCCAAGGTTTCCTGCCTTTCTCAGGTGGCTTTGCTTACTTTTTAGTATCAGTTACAATTTACAGCTATTGATGGACAAGAATATAACTGTTTCTTATCATCAAAAGCTTTCTCTGCTAGATTTCTGCCACTGGGAGCCTTCAACAGAGACAGTGGTTTCAGGCACTTGAATTGAGGTGAATACAGGTCCCCTGCTGAACAGAGCTGAACAGAGCTGGCAGCCCTCTCCTACGGAGCCAGCACCAGAAGCAAGATGTAGGCATCCTGAGGCACTGTAATTTCAAACAAAATGTTTTCTTAATGGGGCAAGTAAGCTTTGGCTAATTTTGCTTTCAGTGCATGGGATTGTTATTGCTCAGTGGCCTCACACAGGTGTTTAAGCAGTTTTGTAGTATGATTTTGCAGTAGCAGCACAAGGTTTTATTGCCTGTTACCTAAAGAGTAACTTCAGAGGAAGTGAACTCGCGTTCACCGCTGGTTGTGATGGATGCACATGGAGCTAGGGCAGAAAACTCAGGAGGTTGTGACATCTCTGTCACTGTCTCTTGTATTTTGGGTATGAGTGTGAAGTAACTGAGAAAGGACACAGATTTGCAAGCCATAAGAAGAATTAGGAGATATGGTTGGCTTCTCAGCTCTGGTAATATGAACACACCAAGGATAGTTCAACAAATTCCAATGGGTGTGAGGCTACTGGGGTGTGGGATTTGCTTTGATCTATGAATATGCATTACGTGGCAGACTAGGGGACTCTGGTCTCTGTGTGGTAGCCAAAATTGCACAGCTTTTGACACGTAAGAGACCTCTGACCCCAAACTTGGCCTCATTCCAGTTCCACAGTAGGTCGAAACCCAAGTGTTTAACAGTCATCTGTCCTCACTGCCAACAGTTGGTACCTTGCCATCTATTCAAAAAGCAAACCCAAGGTGCCCAGCTGTTTGGAAACCCAGCAGCAACTTCCAGCAGGTCCCACTCAAGGCATGTTCCAGAGCCTATTTCTTGGGACAAGCTTTGAGTCTGTGCTACAGTGCTAGCAATGGAAACATGAGTTAGCTGATCAAGAAAGATAAAAAACCATCTATTTCAGAATACATAATCTTACCACATATGTGAAGCAGTTTAACCATTAGCAAGTTGTCAAGTATTATTGAATGGAATTAGCCTCTTTAGGTCAGGATCAATCTTTTTTTCCCTTTCCCAGTACAATGAGCGCTTGCTTATACGTTACACATTGCAGCGCCTGGGGCAGATGACACTTGCCAAAGGGCTTGATGATCAATTCTGATACAAATCTGACATGAAGAGACTTGAGAGAATCTGGATAAGATGATCAATGGGAGAGATAAATCCACATTTAACGCTCCTAAATGTCTCTGTGTGTTGCATCCACCTCAAACACATTAGCATCCAAAAAGCAAGCAGGGTGCGGTATGGACTGGGACGGGACAGAGCACAGGGGTGAGGATGGCATTTCACTCACGTGCCCTTTCTGAATTGAATATTGTGGAAGTGGGGGATTGACAGCCTCTCAGAATTAACTATGATATTAATTATAAAATCAGGAGGCAGAGAAATGCTTATGGCCCCCTGCCCACCAACGCTGTGGTACTGAGATCACGGGCAGAGAAAAAGTCTTTCCACGTTTTTTTTACGCACTAAAAAGCTTTGTTAGATTTGCACCTCCAATTCAGAGATGAAAGAGAGACCTATTACCAGTCCCAGACCTTGGAGCCATGCCTTCATCTAACACAGCCAGCTTTGCCCCCATCCCTTGTTCAATCCAAACCAGTCTATATGTGATTATTCAGGAATGCTCTTTATTGTTTCTCTCCTCACAGTTGCTTTTTTCCTCCCCACACCTGCCAGCATTAGCTCCTTTCTTTGAATCGTGCTGCTGTACAGCCTAATGCACATGATCTCCATGCCAAGATGTTATTTAATTTCCCAACAAAGTTCTTTTGGCTTGGAATGAGCTGAGCAGTTAAGAGCACAGGAGGGGAGGCATAGATGGCAATGAGAAGAGGAAAGAGAAGGAAAAAGGACACAAATTTATGTTGCCTTTGGCTTCACATTTCAAAGTTGTGCTGCAAGGGGCTGGGGAGCAGTGTGGGTGGGGTGGAAATGGCAGCAGGGGGTCCATCGATGGCAGGTTGCTGAATCAGGAACCCTGACACTTGTGAAGTACTCTGTCAGGAACATTAAGTATCCAAAAGTGATAAAGCTTCAATTTGCTAGTCCATTAGACTAATTACTGCAATAATTAAGTAACTACTTGATTAGAACTAATGGGTACCTAATTATCCAGGAGAAAAGTATCAGGTGGCAATTATCAGGTGGCAATTAATAGACTGGAGTTAATGTCTTAGCACTGTCTTTGTATGAATTCATAAGCAAGGTAAAGAAAACAAACAATAACTTATTAATATTTATTGGTGCCACAGTGTTTTTCAGCTTGTTTCATTTACACAGAGCCAATTACTGAAAAGACAGTTAGTGTTGCAAAGATGTAAAGTGACTGAAGCAGGAGCTTGATTTTAAAGGAACAGGATCACATTAGCACTTATAAGCAAAGACAAATGGGTATCAGCCAGGGACTTGGTTCTGGTGCTACTAATTCATCAACAGAAAAATCAGACTAATTGAGCTCAGTATTAATAATGAAACACATAGGAAGGCAGCTCCTATCTTAGTGCTGTTCACTTTAGTCTTGGTCCCTCCCTGAGTCTTCACCAGCATTTTGTGCATTGCACCAGGAAACCGAAGATGGATCTTAGCGAGTGAATGGGAACTTCCCGCTGGGATGGGTGGAAGGCACNGTGCTGGGGGCTCCAGAACTGCACACAGGACTCCAGATGGAGTCTGTTGAGAGCAGAGTAAAATCTTCCATATCAATGCTGCAAACTCTCTAGAGACAGATTTCCTGGACAGCTATAGCCTCGTTGCAACCCTGTTACAAATGCAGTCTCCATAACAAAGGCAAGGTGATGGAACCAAATTCCTGCCGGTGTGCTCTCTTTATCTCTGTAAGGAACCATAGACATCTACCTCTGTAGGGAAACCATAATGACATCCCCATTCCTAGCAATTTCCACTTAACTTAGCACCCATTTGAAACACCACTGCTGGTTCCCATGAGTGAAGTCTAAAAAGAAATCCAACTTCCTTTAGACACCAGAAGCTTTGGGTGGTTTTTTCGGTTGGCTGGTTGGATTTTTTTGGGGGAGTGTTTTTTTCCATGCCTGTGCACAGGGCCAGCTTCTCAGATGACATAAATTGTTGTAGTTTCTCTGGTGTGAATATGACTGCAGCAATTTGTGCCTAGGATCTGCTCTCCACTATCCCTCTCCCTTCTCCAAATTCAAGAGGCTTTAAATTTCCCAAAAGAAAAAAGAAAATTCCCCAGGAATTCTTTCCTATGAATCCTTATGGCCCTAATGATCATTGCTCATCTTAAATGAGCTTCAAAGCAAAAACCGTTGTGCATGCAAGTTGCCTCCCTGTCTCTCTATGGGAGAGCTCATATTAGCAATAATTACTCTCATGAGTAAGAGTTTTTACAGTGATACACAAGGAACTGGTGCACAGAGTGGAGGGTTCCTTTATAAGTTCTTCAGACAGAGAGTGATTGGCATTGGAATGGGCTGCCCAGGGAGGTGGCGGAGTCACCGTCCCTGGAGGTGTTCAAGACAAGCCTGGATGGGGCACTTAGTGCCATGGTTTGGTTGATTGGGTAGGGCTGGGTGTTAGGTTGGGCTGGATGAGCTTGGAGGTCTCTTCCAACCTGGCTGATCCTATGATAAACTCTAATCTTTTAAAATTTAACTGCTAGCAAAGGAAAGACAAAATCCTTTGGCAGATTTGTATCAGCATTGTGAGTTGCAGCTCTGCACAGGACATGGCTTTATGGAAGTTGAGAATCTGGCCCCTATCCTTGCCCCCCCCCACCTCCCCCCTTTTCTCTATGGTATAAATAAATGAAAGGTGTCCTAATCATATTTTAGACCGTGTGCAGAGTCACAGGCTAAACCATAATGTCAGTATATTAGAACATGTAGAATGATAAATGGAGATAAATCTAAAATTTATAGAACATGAACATTTGCATAAACTGCAATATCCAAACATATAGGCTGTTAAGTAACAATTGTCAGAAAGGGCATAAAAAATTCAACTTTGTTTCATGAAAAGGACTGAAATTCCTAATGTGATTAAGATAATATATCATTTGTTCCTATCTTATTAAAGGCATAATTGTTGTTAGACACAGAAGTGGCATTAACTCTAATCTGGCTTTATATATGTACAAATAGGAGAGGAGGTGAATGTGGAAATTGATGCTTTTGGTGATCCATAGGCATTTTATTAATGTTTGAATAATAACTGCCTGGAGGGCCTGTTATAAATTAAAGGGACGAATTGAGATATAAATTTTTATGAGGACCAGTTATACATTTCCATTATGTGTTTAAAAATGAAGGAATTACTGTGAACACAGCAGAACTCACATTTATTTGAGGTGATTTGGATGGGAGGGAAGGTGCAGTGAAGGAAGCTGCATGCTGGCTGTAAGAAAGATGTATCTGTCCCTTTGAAAAGATATATCATATGTCATGCATGGACTCTGTTCTACAGGACACTTTTCTCTGCAGATGATTTCGCATGATTATTTATTTGACAACAGCAAGTGATGATATAGCAGCGAGTTTTAGACCACTTAGAGAGGAATTCTTATTCTTTAAATCATAGAGGACTTCCCAAACTCCAACCACTGTCAAACTAGAGTTAATCTAAGGGAGGAACTCAGTAATCTCTTTGGCATTTATTTCTCATTATTCCTCCTGTCTGGATATACACATCTTCATTTGCTGTGCATCTGTGGGACCAGCAGATTATTTCAGAGCTTTCTCCTGCCCTTTGCTGTGGCTGTTTGTAGATCAGCTCTCATTGCTGAGTGAGCACCAGCAGGTCACTGTTGTTATCCCCCAGCACAGGTGCTCTGTGAGATCCTCGGATAGGTCCATCGATGTGCTCTTGACATCACAGAGCAGGTGCTGATAACCCAGGATCTTCACCCAGGCAGGCACTCTGGCCCAAACCCACACCTGTTTATAGGCAAGGGGATGCATGATTCCAGTGACTGAGGGACCCTAATGCCCTTATTCAGTGATATACCACAACACACCAACCTCAATTTCCTTTAGGGTTGGCTGCCTTCAACCTCCTACCTTTTTAAGTTAGGCTACATTTTTACTGGATCATTGGAACAGGCTACCCAGGGAAGTGGTGGAGTTTAGTTTGGAGTTCAGGGGCTGTTTGAGGAAGAGGAGGCTGAGGGGAGACCTCATTGCTGTCTACAACTACCTGAAGTGACATTGTGGAGAGGCTACTGCTGGGCTCTGCTCACAGGGAATTGGAGGCAGAACAAGGGGGAATGGCCTCAAGCTGAGGCTGGGGAGGTTTAGATTGGACATTAGGAAAAAGTTTTTCATGGAGAGAGTGGTCAGGGACTGGAATGAGCTGCCCAGGAAGGTGGTGGAGTCCCCCAGCCTGGCTGTGTTTAAGGATGGTTTGGATGTGGTGCTCAGGGCTATGGTTTAAGGTGAATCTTGTAGAGTAAGGTTTAAGGCGAATCTTGTAGAGTAGGGTTCTAGGTTGGACTTGGTGATCCTGAGGGGCTTTGCCAACCTAGGTTTAAAAAGACCCAAAACCTAAAACCAAACCAACAGAACAAAACCAGTTAGCCAGTCACTTACTGTGGAGACCTGTTTTCCATCCCCTCCTTTATTGCAGCTGACCCCTGAGGGCAAAACCTTCTAGATCAGATTCTCAGGCTTATTCAGTGTTTAACCCCCATTTAGAGGCTTGATTGCTCTTAATTTCAATAGGTGCCAGCAAACTGATGCCTTGGAGGTCCTGAGCTGTCTCCTTCCTGCCTCAGTTCCCTGTCTGTAAAATGGGGAGACTCACAGGAGAGCTTGGAGGAGGAAATGTGTTCGTTGCAGCATCTGGAGAGATGGCAACGTATCACCTGCAAACATGTTACACCAATGTAGAAGCTGCACTGATGTGTGTCAGTGGTGCTTTGCTGTAAGACACACAGCACAGGGGCCTTCCATTTTGCAGTCTTTCATGTGACTCAATTATCTTCTTTAAACTATATAGGCTTTTCTTTTTTTTTTTTTTTTTTATCCCAGCCCTTACTTTAATCAGAATCACAAGGGCTAGGCAAGTACTTTCTGGCTGAACTAGGCCTGATTCACTGGGAAATAAGTTTCGCTGATGCTCTTGGCTTGAAGAAAGCCTGAAGCATTTAATGAAATTGATAAAACATTGAGACCCAGCTCAACCTCATTTCCCATCTTTGAAGCATTGCCCTTGGCTCTACCATCCATGGAGATCACTGTGCACACTTGGAGAAGAGCAGTTGGGAATGTCTTTTGATCTGCACACTGTGTTATCTTTTCTAACCCCAAGGTGGAAATGAGTTGGTCTACAAGAGATGTGACAAAATGTCTTCGTGGTTCTTATTAAGGTTCTTACTTTTAGCAGCCCTTTGAATGTGGACTGGCTCCCCAGGTAGCTCACTCTAGGAAGGTAAACCTCACCCTGTAGTAACAAGAGGAATGATCATCTCTGCTTTGTTCCTTGTTCATTGACACAGCTGGCTCAGCTTTCCACGACACCATTCTGTGCCTCCAGTCTTTTAACTGAAGAGCTTGATTTGTGGTACTGTGATACTGATGCTGTGATACTGTGACACTCCTAATGTTACTCAGATCAGGTTCTGAGTGCCCATTACCTTCAAGTATAGTACCATGGTCATGTCTACCTCTTCTCTAATGGCACTTAGATAATGCAGGTCTTTATTTCACATAAAGTCCTACAAACAACCTGAAGCTGTTTTGAAAATCACAGAATCACAGAAGCATCCAGGTTGGCAAAGCCCCTCAGGGTCACCAAGTCCAACCTAGAACCCTGCTCTACAAGATTCACCTTAAACCATATCCCCAAGCACCACATCCAAACCACCCTTAAACACACCCATGGTGGGTGACTCCACCACCTCCCTGGGTAGCTCATTCCAGTCCCTGATCGCTCTCTCCATGAAAAATATTTTCCTAATGTCCAATCTAAACCTCCCCAGCCTCAGGTCTGGCACCTTCAGCTGCCCACATGAGTGTTGCTGCCAGCTCTGCCAATTGTAGCAGGCATGAGTGACCCACCCCAGCAGCTTTTCAATACAGCTTTGAAGCAAGGGTAGCAAGAGGCTTCAAAAAGAGCTTGAGGCCATTCCCCCTTGTTCTGCCTCCAATTACCTGTGAGAAGTGCCTCTCCACAACATCCCTTCAGGCAGCTGGAGACAGCAATGAGGTTTAATATCATCCAACAAGCACCAAAGCAGCAAAACATATTTGCCAGTCAATAGGAACCTTTTCTAAATACATTACAGTGCTGGACAAGTGACTAATTAGGCAAGAGTCATACTGTCTGTTTTCCAAACCTGGTTTTTTTTTTTCTCTGTTTGTGTTGTTGAAGGGACAGCTTCACAAGAGTTTCTTTAGGGAAGGTGCAGGGAAATGTTATAGACAGTAAGTTCTATGACAGAATTAGCAAATGTATTAAGTACAGTGCCAATCTGGTACAGCAGAAATGACTAAATACCCATCAGGGCCTGTCACTCGTCAAGAAGTGAAATCTTAGACCCATTTAAGTCAATGACAAATGTTCACAGAATCTGGCTGCAAGTTAATAAATGTTTGGAGCCTTGTATAACTCAAACTCTGATATTTGTCAGATTAATTATTTGATTGATCTTATTGTGTGTCAATTTTCTTTGTGGGGTTTGGATGCTTTGTGTTTTATTAACTGGGATTTTGATTGGGAAAGCATCATGGAGATACATCACTGCATGTTTTATGCCAGGTCATAGACAGCTATTATACATAATATGAAATCCTATAACTAGATACAGGATTGTGAAATGTTCAAAATGAGCCACAGCTGAGGTTGTGTCTCCTGCAGCCTTTTGGTCATTTCCTGGCTTAGGAGAGCTGTAATATTCAACTCAAACTTTCTTTTATCATATTCTTCTCATTAGGCTACATATATGTAAAATGAAGGAAAATAACTCTACATGTACACCAATTCCTTCAGCTTACCCTTGCCTTTAATACAAACCAGAGCATTTCAAGACTATATACATCAGGTGTTTTCAGCAAAGTAGCAGCAGCAAATCATAGACATTTGTCATTCCTTGGAGCTGTCTGACAGTTCTGACAATTCATTAGGCTGGGCTGAAAAGAGATTTAGAAAGCAAAGGAAGGATCACAGGTAGTGGAGTTGCTTTTGCATGATCCAGTAATAGCTGATTTGTATCATTTTTGGTGATGGATACACTCACTGTTCAGATTAAACTCAGCTGAATTTTCCCCCTTTATTCTTCTCTCTCTCTTTCTTCTTTCTTCTTCTTCTGGGTTTTTTTTTTTTTTTTTTGTTTTGTGTCCTTTCCTTTTNTCTAACCCCAAGGTGGAAATGAGTTGGTCTACAAGAGATGTGACAAAATGTCTTCGTGGTTCTTATTAAGGTTCTTACTTCTAGCAGCCCTTTGAATGTGGACTGGTTCCCCAGGTGGCTCACTCTAGGAAGGTAAACCTCACCCTGTAGTAACAAGAGGAATGATCATCTCTGCTTTGTTCCTTGTTCATTGACACAGTTGGCTCAGCTTTCCACGACACCATTCTGTGCCTCCAGTCTTTTAACTGAAGAGCTTGATTTGTGGTACTGTGATACTGATGCTGTGATACTGTGACACTCCTAATGTTACTCAGATCAGGTTCTGAGTGCCCATTACCTTCAAGTATAGTACCATGGTCATGTCTACCTCTTCTCTAATGGCACTTAGATAATGCAGGTCTTTATTTCACATAAAGTCCTACAAACAACCTGAAGCTGTTTTGAAAATCACAGAATCACAGAAGCATCCAGGTTGGCAAAGCCCCTCAGGGTCACCAAGTCCAACCTAGAACCCTGCTCTACAAGATTCACCTTAAACCATAGCCCCAAGCACCACATCCAAACCACCCTTAAACACACCCATGGTGGGTGACTCCACCACCTCCCTGGGCAGCTCATTCCAGTCCCTGATCGCTCTCTCCATGAAAAATATTTTCCTAATGTCCAATCTAAACCTCCCCAGCCTCAGGTCTGGCACCTTCAGCTGCCCACATGAGTGCTGATGCCAGCTCTGACAATTGTAGCAGGCACGAGTGACCCACCCCAGCAGCTTTTCAATACAGCTTTGAAGCAAGGGTAGCAAGAGGCTTCAAAAAGAGCTTGAGGCCATTCCCCCTTGTTCTGCCTCCAATTACCTGTGAGAAGTGCCTCTCCACAACATCCCTTCAGGCAGCTGGAGACAGCAATGAGGTTTAATATCATCCAACAAGCACCAAAGCAGCAAAACATATTTGCCAGTCAATAGGAACCTTTTCTAAATACATTACAGTGCTGGACAAGTGACTAATTAGGCAAGAGTCATACTGTCTGTTTTCCAAACCTGGTTTTTTTTT
>WBNM01034610.1:0-15212 GCA_013399055.1 Ramphastos sulfuratus | reverse complement strand
CTCCTCGAGTCTCCTCTCCTCGAGTCTCCTCTCCTCGAGTCTCTTCTCTCCCTCTCCCTCTCCTCTCCTAATATTCAGCTTTTGTTTCTGTTTTTGCAGGTATAGCATCCTTCTTAAGAATACATAAAGTGTTTTTATGCATCTTGATCAAATCCATTAGTCTTTATAATTTATTGTTAACTGCTTGGCTGCAGGAGCCATGACAGCTTTGAGTAAAGCATTTAAGCAGGCATCTGCTTTGTATAAATCATAGGAACCTTGGTCACACAAGTTTTCAGAGAGAAGCAAAGGTCTTTTGCCAACATCTGTAGCTTCTAGGTTAGTGATTTTTTTTTTTCCTTTTCTTTAAGAGGCTTTTGGAAGCAGTAATAGCAAATCTATGAACTACCTGCAGACTTGCTATTTGTATTATATTTGGTATGGTGCTAATGGCTCCAAGGCAGGAGGAACATGATTGACATGGCAGTTGGAAGCTGGAAACCACTTTGTTAGTCTCAAATCAGCTCCTTGGAGGCTAAAGCCTGATTAACTATAACTGGAGTGGATTGTCTTAATCTGGCTGCGGCAGTATTTTACGTCTAGTCATTTAGGCTTATTTCTGTAAATACTTAGATAAGCTTGAATCAATTACTTCAATGTCTCCCTTTGTCTCCTAGCATCAGGAATGGCATAGTGTCATGATGTAAGTAGGCAGAACAGCAGGCTCAGGGAAATGATACCTTGTGCACACAGAGCAAGGAAGATGTGCGTTAACACAAGAGAAAGACATGGCCTTGGAAGATGGCTTCTCATACATTCTTGCTCAGCCTCTCAAAAAGGAAACCTTAGAACCAGGAAATGTCAAACAATCAATGTTATTCTGAGCATTAGACTATCCCAAAAAGCCTTTCTCTACTCTTTTGATCACTCCTTCTGGCTTTTGACCAGCTATGGGACATCTGAAAAGACAGTAAGGCTTTTCCCAGGGACACACAGCTCACCAGAGGTCTGAGGTGCATATGCTCCTGTTGCCTTCTCACTTGTGCTGCTTAGATTAATTTGGCTCACTCGTGGAGCTTTACTCATTGCATGTCTCCTGACTAAAACTGAAGAAGTCTGACAGAGCAAACTAATTGAAACACAGTACTTTGCATCTCACTTTGGCACCAGCGTTGCGTGCTGGAGCCGCACGGTTCAAAGTTAATAGAGTGCCGTGTCAGGGATGCCACTCAGTGAGGCAAAACACAGCACAGTGCTGGACAAGCCTGGTGAGTGGCTTTCCTCTCCAAAAGTAGCTTGGAGACAAGACTTCACTCTCCTTAGTACCTCTGGATGCACAAAGGCATAGCTGTGAAGGTGATGGGATCATATCAAACCTACCCAAGTGCAGAGCTTTGGTTTAATTTTTTTTTTTTTTTCCACCAATGCCTGGTCTCAGCTCTAATTAACCTACTCCCCTATCAGCCCATTCCCTCCCCACATGCTGTCTTTTCCCCTTCCTCTCTGCAATCTCCATTTCACTGCAGAGATGGCCTGGCAAAGAGACATTATTCTATTTAGAAGCTGAGCACCTCACTAGGGGTGACAGGCCTGTTTTTAGGTCATTTATCTAATTGCTCTTTGCAGATAAGAATTAATTAGCCCGATTATTTTTCTTAGTTTTTGGATGGGTTCCCCACCTGGAGAGAAGAAATTCCTCTATGTCAGTGATTAATTGCTGAGGCAGAAGCTTTCTGCCTTGCATTTGTAATAAACACCGACTGGTTCTTTAGGTCGCATTAGGAAGCAGGCAGATTGTGGCTAAAATGCACAGGATAATAAAGCATTTGTACAAACAAGATCACTGCCACTAGATTTTGATGAAATATTTGAATTTATCTGGAGGTTGAGGGAATGCAGGAATCAAAAGGTGGAAGGCCTCCTATTCCCAGCACTTTCCAATGAGAGTCATCCTGCAGCCCTTTGATCTAAAGCAGATGAGCCTCACGGCAATGCCTCAGCTCAGGATCTGGCACAGCTGGTTTGTCTCACACTGGTCTGAGCCCTCGGAGGGTCAGGAGTGTGCAGCCAGCTCAGCTCAGCTGTGATAACATTTGGTGAACTACAACAAAGCCGGAGTTGGGTTGAGCTGAGGGAGGAAAGGTTAAGATTTGGGTGCGAAATTATGGCAGGTTTATATTCAGATGAGTTTAATGCTGAAGTATCTTTCCCTNCCTTTTCTTTCTAAGCCTGAAGAAAACACTGTTAGAAGCAGGACCCACTGAAAAAAGCACAGTGGCCTCAAGTCAGAAGCTGATCAGCCCAGGACAGCTCTTCTTTCCAGGATTACACTACGAGTCAGACACTATGATGTCTCCTGCTCTTAGAACCTGATTTCTGCCCTCAAAAGTTTATGGAAGAAAATTGGAGTCTTGCTATTTATTTCACTGGGCTCATGAACTGTTGGAAGCCCCTGATGTCCCAATAGGAGAAATTAATTGCTGGTGTTGGAACAGTTTCTTTAACACAGCTGATCACAAAAGACAGTGAGCTGCCTGCTTCCTGGTGATTGCTACCACCTCAGAGACATGAGGGCTGAAAAGGCAGAGGAGTGAGATACTGTGTCATCCTTGGTCTGACTCACTCTGTCTCACAGCTGAGAGATGGTAGGAGGGCAGTATCAGGGCATCTGGCACTTGATGCCTTTGCTGTATCTGTTCC
Source organism: Ramphastos sulfuratus (assembly GCA_013399055.1). Taxonomy (NCBI): domain Eukaryota; kingdom Metazoa; phylum Chordata; class Aves; order Piciformes; family Ramphastidae; genus Ramphastos; species Ramphastos sulfuratus. The sequence goes on along the minus strand of WBNM01034610.1, from coordinate 12,533 downwards.
CTAGGAAAAAAAAAAAAAAATTAATATATATTCCTCCTCGTGAAACACTTAAACAACCTTTACACTGGAGGGAAGTAAATTGCAGTCCCTCTGTGGACCTTTACTCTTAGTGGGCTGAGGTTTTTTACTGGGGTTTTTGTTTGTTTGATTTTTAATGGAAAGGGGTGGAAAAAAATGAGGGAAAACTGAAAACATGGCAATTTTTCTCCTGACAAGTGGGCTGAAGACAGAAGAGGAGAAGTGATATTTCTCTGATATGCAGGAACAGTATTGAATTGTGAAAAGTAACTTTCCATGGAACTTCAATTCTTACTCAACCACAGTATTTTGAGAATACCATTCCCAGCTGTGATTTAAAGACAGGAAAATCTAGTGCTACCTTGCTGGTTAGTCAAAAATCAATGCTTAAAAATTGCTCCTACCTTCAGCTTTGATCTATGGGATGTTATTTTGCCTTTGAGTATCGAGTGAAGCTCATGTGTATCACATCTAGCTGATGTTTTCCACTATGTATTAAATGATCCCAATTTGTTTACCTTGCTGTTAAACTGAGATTTCATTCTGGTTACCATTGCTGACTGCATTCCATAACCAGACCAGAATATGCACCCAAACTGGAGGAACTTCTTGTTTCCTGTACCAGATCCTCAAGGGAAGTCAGGTACCTGAGTTCAGTGGGAGTAGAGCTGCTAAATGGGCAATAGGATGAGATGCTAAATGCCAATGGGATGAGATTGAGCAAGGATAAGTGCAGGGTTCTACACTTCAGCCACAACAACCCCAAGCAGTGCTACAGGTTGGGGACAGAGTGGCTGGAGAGCAGCCAAGCAGAAAGGGACCTGGGGGTGCTGCTAGAGAGTAGCTGAAGATGAGGCAGCAGTGTGTCCAGGAGAGCCAATGGCATCCTGGCCTGGATCTGGAGCAGTGTGGCCAGCAGGAACAGGGAGGTTATTCTGCCCCTGTGCTCAGTGCTGGTCAGGCCACACCTTGAGTGCTGTGTCCAGTTCTGGGCCCCTCAATTCAAGAGAGATGTTGAGGTGCTGGAAGGTGTCCAGAGAAGGGCAGCAAGCCTGGAGCACAGCCCTGTGAGGAGAGGCTGAGGGGGCTGGGGGTGTGCAGCCTGCAGAAGAGCAGGCTCAGGGCAGACCTCAGTGATCTCTACAACTACCTGAAGGGAGGTTGTAGCCAGGTGGGGCTGGGCTCTGCTGCCAGGCAACCAGCAACAGAACAAGGGGACACAGTCTCAAGTTGTGTCAGGGGAGGTATAGGCTGGATGTGAGGAGGAAGCTGTTGACAGAGAGGGTGATTGGCATTGGAATGGGCTGCCCAGGGAGGTGGTGGAGTTGCTGTCCCTGGAGATGTTGAAGCAAAGCCTGGATGGGGCACTTAGTGCCATGGTCTGGTTGATTGGCTAGGGCTGGGTGCTAGGTTGGGCTGGATGAGCTTGGAGGTCTCTTCCAACCTGGCTGATTCTATGATTCTATGATAAATACTATTTTTGATCTTAGCTATTAGATCATGTTTTAACTAACACGTTGAATAAAAATTTGGGAATGAAGATGACAACTTGACATGTCACTGGGAAGTTACCTTACAACTCATTTTTCCAAGGTGGAAAAGGAGCCCCTGCGAGTCTGAGCTCTTTCCTTAATGCCACAAAAATGTGTCACTGGAAAAACTTCACACCAAACCTTAGCAATGTCTGCATTTGTTTTAAGCCCACACCAGTTAATTTAAGTAAGACTTTACCTCCCCCACCTTGCAGTGTCATTCCTGGCACTGTACATGAGGAAATTTAACAATATCGAGTGGCCTGAGTTATGATAATGAAAGATGGTTGCTAAGAAAAACCATGATGATAGCCAAGAAATTAATATCACAGAGATGAAAATCTTCTTATAGACCCAAAATAATAGATGCCCTGTATCAATAGATGAGTAATCAGCACTCAAGGATTTATCTTTCAAATTACAGAACATGGTGGAGACATTTAATGCAATATGGTCTCCCTTCAAAGAGCTACAGTATGTGACTAAATATCTCCACTGAGTAATATTCACACTTACTCAAGCACTGTAAATATATCCCTGATAAATCTGGAGAGCAAATTCTTGTAAATTCTTGTTTAGCACTGCAAGGAAGCTTAATAACTTTGCAATCCATCAACATGTTTTAATTTCCTACTGTGCAGCTTCTAACTGAAACAAGGCATTTAACAGCAGAGACTCAAACCTGCATGTGAATGGACTCTGGTGGATTAGAAGAACCTTCCTATCATAAATGCCACCAAATTGGATGGGTTTGGGCAGGACATTTTTGAATGCCTGTGTTTTCAGTGCCACTATGCCTAACCTTGCATGAAGTTCTTCATGTAAAATTAAGTGCAGGTTAAAAAAAAAAACAACACACAAACGAAAAAAAAAAAAAAAAAACCCTTTGTACTGGTAAGTGGAAATGGCTAAGGACCTGATAGATCATAGAATCATAGAATCAGAATCATAGAATCATAGAATCATAGAATCATAGAATCACAGAATCATAGAATCAGAACCATAGAATCACAGAATCATAGAATCAGAACCATAGAATCACAGAATCATAGAATCACAGAATCATAGAATCATAGAATCATGGAATCATAGAATCATAGAATCAGTCAGGATTGGAAGGGACCACAAGGATCATCCAGTTCCAACCCCCCTGCCATGCCCAGGGACACCTCACACTACATCAGGCTGGCCACAGCCTCATCCAGCCTGGCCTTAAACACCTCCAGGGATGAGGCTTCCACTACCTCCATGGGCAACCCCTTCCAGGGTCTCACCACCCTCATGCTGAACAACTTCTTCCAACATCCAGGCTGAATCTACCCATTTCTAGCTTGGCTTCATTCCCCCCAGTCCTATCACTACTTGAGAGCCTAAAAAGCCCCTCCCCAGCTTTCTTGTAGTCCCCCTTAAGATACTGAAAATATTTTTTATGTTTGTTTGGGGTTGTTTTTTGTTTTTTTTAAGATGGTTGCAGCCAGGTAGTTACAGCAGCAAATGACTTGATGTGTACTCACACATGTTTTTAAGGTCCAGAATGCAGGCAGAGTAGAATACTCAGCAAACATCATACCACACTTAGCAAAACCAACCTGTTTTTAAGTGGGATTTAATAATACTAAGCTCCATGTATTTGAAGGGACTTGGAAGGGTACAGATTGGCTCATCACTGTATTAAGGTTATGTGACATTTCAAGACCCTCATTTTGACTCTTTTTTTCTCTTTGTTTTGTTACTTAAAGCAATGTGTCTGGAGTACATGACAATGGCACATCTACTAACAGAACAAACTCATTGACATGAGATCACAGAGATCAGCCAGGCTCTGCTCAGTCATGTCCAATGATAGGACAAGAGGCAGTAGGTGCAAGCTGGAGCAGGGGAGGTTCCACGTGAACATAAGGAAAAGCTTTTGCACTCTGAGGGTGACAGAGCTCTGGAACAGGCTGCCCAGACAGGTTGTGAAGTCTCCTTTTCTGAAGACATTAAAAACCTGCCTGGATACATTCCTGTGTGACCTGCTCTGTCAGAGGTCCTGCATTAGATGATCCTTCGAGGTCCCTTCCAACCCCTAATCTTGTGTGGTTCTATGACATACACAGTATCAAGCCAGGCTTCTTTACTTTTTGTAGGAAGACTTAGCCACATTTTTCTAGCCTCTTTTCTGAAAAGGGCAAACCCTGAACTGGTGCTTGGGGAGAGGACACCCATCACAAAGGTGTTCACATAAGCTTGTGCTGGTCAGAGGAGAGTCACAGAATCATAGAATCATAGAATCACAGAATGGTAAGGTTGGAAGGGACCTCAAGGATCATCTAATTCCAACCCCCTGCCATAGGTAGGGACACCTCCCACTAGTACAGGTCACTCAAGGCCTCCTCCAACCTGGCCTTGAACACCTCCACGGAGGGAGTAGCCACAACCTCCCTGGGCAACCTGTTTCAGGTTCAGTTCCACATTCAGTTTAATCTGTAACTCTGGCATTAAGGAGGCAAAGCTTGCACAAAGCTGGATCCTAAATGTTAGGACCACAAGCATCCAGCCCTGTTTTCAGAAAGGTGGCATCACTTGGGTGAGTGTTCATCAATGTCTCCATCCAAGCTTGCAATTCAAATCTTCAGCTAATTGAAGCAAGAGAAATAGCCCTTAAAAAATTAGCCAGCTCCAAATGGTGACATCCCTGTGTATTAATCAAGTTCTTTAGAATCATAGAATCATAGAATGGTAAGGTTGGAAGGGACCTCAAGGATCATCTAGTTCCAACCCCCTGCCATAGGCAGGGACACCTCCCACTAGTACAGGTCACTCAAGGCCTCCTCCAACCTGGCCCTCCAGGGAGGGAGCAGCCACAACCTCCCTGAGCAACCTGCTCCAGTGCCTCACCACCCTCACTGTAAAGAGCTTCCTCCTAACAGTCAGGGTGCTTAATCTTGCTTGGTCTAGAGGGAAGCAGACTTCCTATCACTGGGACATCCTCAAGATAGGGTTCATCTCCCTTAAAGCAGTGTGTGTTCCTAGGTCTGAGTAAATTGCATTACACTGTTACTCTCATCTGCTGCAGTGAGAGCAGATGGATGTAGGGTAGAGACCTTTGAAACAGCTGAGACACAGGCCACACAAAGCTGTAAGGAGCACTCAGAAGAGATCATCACAGGTCCTGAAAATCTATGAGGCTGCATCATGGTAAAGTGTCTGCAGTCACATCACCCACACCACTGCCTGGTAGTTTCCAGAAACTGCCCCAAGAAGAAAGTTCAGCTGAGACAGAGAGATGCCTGAATCATAGCTGCCAGACTGGGGTGCTACATGAATCAATCACACTGAAAATACTTTAACCTTCTCTGATATTTTTTTCCATAGGTGACAATTATTCTTGGCTATCTACACTTAAAAAAAAAGTGTCAAGGGAGCAAATTTCAGGAAGAGAGTTGGTGTGGCCCATTCCATAAGTACTGCAGCAATTCCTGTGTACTATTTTATGAGTTGAGCAAAGGTTTGGTTTTTTTTTTTTTTAATATAAATTATTCAGTTTTGATGCTGCTGCTGCTGTGTATATAAACACTTCCACAGTCCCAGAATGGGCATAAACTACTTACTTTGAATAGCAAACATCAAAGAAAACAACTGAGCTGAGAATTAATGACTCACTATTTCTGTTTTTTCAGCTCTAGGGGTCTCTGCAAAAGAAACATCTTCCTACAAGTGATAATATGAAATCTTCCTGCTCCTCCTACTTGCCTTTTTCTTCCATGGGGCCTTTAAAGTTACTATAAGTGAAAAACTTCCTCCATTTTTCCTATTATATTCCAAACCAACCTTCCACAGTTTGTTGAAGACATTTTAATCTCCTGCTACCTGACAACACTTTCTGGTATTTTCAGCAAAGTTGACAATATCTGATTTTTTTTTTTTAAATTTTTTTTTTTGGTCCTCTGTACAAAAATATTAGAAGGGGGAAATAAACCAAGCACTCAACACATCACAAAACACCTGCAATAGGCCAAGGAATTAAATCATCATTTCCTGACCCTCCCCACCCCTCCTTCTCAAGTCACCTTTTGCCTTGCCACAGTGCAGAGAAATCTGGAGCGCAGGGAGCCACCTCCTTTCATGTAATTAACAACAGCTCACAACAGCTTTAAATGTAAATATTATCAATCCCAGCACTTCCTTTGGAATATTGCATTCCTAGACCAGAGGGTCCAGAGAAGGGCCACGATGATCAGAGGGCTGGAGCAGCTCTGNTTTTTTTTTTTTTTTTATCCTCCATAAAGTGCAAAAAAACTCTAAATGATATTGTTGACTAGATCCAGTGTATTGGTAAAGGTCTTGCTAGCTCTCCTGAGCATGTCTGCTTGACTTCTAAATTCACAGCACTAAAATGTTTTCATTCCCTTTCCCTTCGCTCCTCACTTAATCCTTAAGCATTTTCACCTTAATCCAGAAGTTTTCAAAAGCCCTGACAAACCAGCTAAATGTAAAGAAATAGCTGCTTCTCTTAGCTTTTCTTTTTTTTTTTTTTTTTCCCTCTGTCAATCATTTAAAACCCAGAGGAATGTGTGATGAGGATGACTCAGTCTGTAGGAAAGCAGCAGCTTAGCAGTTGGCTAATGTTTTGTGAGCTGCTGGGCTTAAACAGATGGAATACTTGTATTTCACAGCTCAGCACCAGCCCTGATTACAGTTTTTTAGTAGTCCCAGGTACTGCCTGAGCATCAGAAGAGATTGGTGGCAGTCTGGTGTTCACAGCTTACTTGTGATTCCGGGAGGTTTTCTTATTATATTCAATAGTTCTGTCAGACAGGTGTTGGAGAGATGCAGTTGTGCTTTGGGGAATAGCAGGTAAATTTATGCATCTTTAAAGGACTGGCAGATTTAGCTGCCTCCATATGATTTAAGGGCCTGATCCCAAGCCCATTAAACTTAATGGGAGTTTTTCATTGACTTAGTTGGCTTTGGATTAGCTCCTAAGTGAATTTCCAGTAGAAGGCAAAAACCTCAGCCAACAAACCTGTCGATTTCTTGGCACGTGCCTCTCCATTTAGTGAGCAGTGGCATGGCCAAACTTTGCAGTGCTGTCCACTGGAATTGTTCTGACAAACACAACTGTTACCTCTTACCTGGATCATCCAGGATGCTTGAAAAAAGCTTGAAGAAATAAGTAAATATACTACAGGATTTTCCAGGTGGAATTCCTGTTTAAATGGGGGGGGGGGGGAAGAAAGGTAAGATTTATTTCAAAGTATAACAGTATAGCAGGGTTGAAGGAAACCTCAAAGATCATCAAGTCCAACCCATTCATTTCAATGAATGAATTTCTGTTGCCTTAGTATAGAAGATTGTGGCACTGTGTTGGGCCACCCAGACATAAAATTTAGGGCACTCTCTGATTTCAGCTAAGAGCAGATATCTCAGGAACAATACAAGGATATTTTAGAGCAAATATTCTGCTGTTTATCAGTGACCTCTGGGTTTGAATCTCCCTAAATAAGAGACCTCTATGCATTGAATAGCTCTCAGTGTGCTTTTCTTCCATTAAATTTTCCACAGATTGTTTCTGAAATCAAGCAACCACCCCTAGAGCTGTAGCAAGGAATTTTTGCAAGTTGCTTTTGTGCTACAAGGAGGGAAATTTTGTTTGTTTTGGATATAGCCCTTTGTAGTTTCATTTGACGACTTATAAAAACTGAGATTACTAGAGACAGTGAACTCTGTTTGCCATTCTAGACCAGCCAGAATGTTAGAGACCTGTACCTGACCTTCTCTTCCTCCACTTAAGTTTTTTTCTTTTTCAAGATAGATAATCTTGATCTATTTAGCTTAACTCAGAAAATATAATGTAACTTTTCCTAACCTCAAATAATTATGGACCTGCAATTACATTTTGTGGCCAGCTTGGATTTGATCAATGCATTAGGTTTACTGGACATGATGATATTTGCTCTGAATTTTTATTTTATTTATTTTTTTAATACCAATATTCATCTGAATCAACATCCCTCATGAGATACTACTGCAGGGGAACACAGGGGCAGGAGGGAAATCTCTGTTTTGAGGATTCCTGCCATTGCATTAGTTAATAATGAGGAACAGATTAGTATTCTTGAAGTTCCTATAGTCTCTATGCTTCATACAGAGCTGTAAAATAAAACAGCTATAGCCATTAATATGCTAATGTTCTATGCTATGACCACGTTGGTCTCTCTCTGAGTATCTCCACTGTCTTCCTATCTCTTTCCACATCACATTAACACTCCCCGGGTGAAATCCTGACCCTGTTGAAGTCAATGGCAAAACTCCCATTGACTTCACTAGGCAGGATTATCTCCTCTGAGAAGCTTTATGGCTTTGCTCCTGACTGCTTTTCTATTTTCACATCTTGCTGTACCCCTACTTGCTCTCCCTCTTTACTGATAAATGCTCACCCTCGTGCTCTCATTTACTTTGGTCTCGCACTCCTAATTTTGCACCTTTTAGAAATGAGTCTACCAGCATGGAAAAGTCTTCCTCTCCCTTCCTGCCCATAGACTCCCTCCTCCTGATATCAGATCCTGCTTGAATTCTGTACAACTAACCTTTCACTGCTAGCCACTGTTCAGGCTTTCTCCTCTCTTTCCCCACATCACATCTGACCATGATGTAGGACATACTAAAACTGCAAGAACAGGTGAAAAATCCCTGCCTAGCTCTTCAGATAGCTTCAGACAAGATTTTCACATGCAAGGCACCTATAGCAAGGGAAATGCTTCCCAGGCATTTTTTTGTCCCCTCTCATTCTTCCACCTTGTCCTTGCATTTGATAGACTTGCAATACTCATTCCTCACAGTCCCACTTTATATTTTTAATTTAATTTTATTAGAGTTATGCCCAACAACAAACAACCCCAAAACCCCTAAAATTAGCAGGTTGAATAGTCTAAGGAGTATTTAGAAATGAACAAAGAAAAATGCTTTGCAGATAATTTATCATGCAGGCAATATGAAAGAGTTTGCCTGACTAAGGACTTCAGGCTCTCCATTAATATATAGAATCATAGAATCATATAATGGTAAGGTTGGAAGGGACCTCAAGGATCATCTAGTTCCAACCCCCTGCCATAGGCAGGGACACCTCCCACTAGTACAGGTCACTCAAGGCCTCCTCCAACCTGGCCTTGAACCCCTCCAGGGAGGGACCATCCACAACCTCCCTGAGCAACCTGTGCCAGTGTCTCACCACCCTCACTGCAAAGAGCTTCTTCCTAACCTCTAGTTTCAATCTCCCCTCTGCCAGTTCAAACCCATTGCCCCTTGTCTTGTCATTACAAGACCTTGCAAATAGTCCCTCCCCAGCCTTCCTGTAGGCCCCCTTCAGATACTGGAAGGCTACTCTAAGGTCTCCTGGAAGCCTTCTCTTCTCCAGGCTGCAGAGCCCCAACTCTCTCAGCCTGTCCTCATAGGAGAGCTGCTGCAGCCCTCTGATGTAGTGCAATCAGTAAAGAGTTTGCACGATCAAGAGCTCAGCAGAGAAGGTCAGAATACAAACTTCTTTTAAATCAACAGAAAGTCTCTGATCATCTTGCTTAGAGCCCCTAGGAAAGTATTCCAGGATTTGACCCATTGCAACACATGGCACAGAAACCTTGTAATGGGCTGGGGGTTGATGAATTTGTTTGTTTATTTGTTTGGTTTTTAACATATTTTAAATTTCAATACATAGGCTGAGCATCTTTAGACAGTTGACTTTGAATAGTTTTCAGTCTAAGCCTGAAAGACCCCAGAAACTATTAATACCCTCCAGAGAAATATCAGCTTGCAATAGTGAGTATGGATCCCTCTTGTTGACCTAGTTTATATCTACAGAATCAACCTACACAATTCTTTTCACCAGCTGCTCTGTGGCTTAGGGAGATGGGGTGTTAATTAATGAGACATTTGTTGAAATTTATAAGGGCTTTTCCTATCCAGGTTAGACATAAATTATGAAGGCTCTGGCAAAGTGGGTAGAATATTGTTGACTGGAGCTGCTCCGCTTATTTTAGCCAGTACTGGAGAAAATAGGTCTTTGAAGAACAGTTTACATGGAGGAGCAAGCTTGACAAGAAAAGGGAATCACATTTTCATAGAATAGAATCATAGAATGGTTGAGATTGGAAGAGACTTCAAAGATCATCTAGTTCCAATCCCCTGCCATAGGCAGGGACATCTCCCACTATTTTTTCTTTAATTGCAGTATGAAATAATTTCATTTTCCTCCTTGCTGCACTGTTGCTTTTTGAAATTTCTCTTTCAGCAAGGCCTTTTGGTCCCTGATCTGTTAGGCAAAGCAAAATCACACCCTTATGAGATTGTGACCTGTCTGAAGTCTGTATGATATAGACAATTCAGTGTTATCTGCTGCTTGGATTCCATAGAGATAAATACATTGGAAATATGAGGATAGAGAGAAAATTAGACAGATTTGCTTTGATTATGTGTAGTCTCCTTTAAAATGATAATTTCTCACAAATATTCTCTAGCACAGGAATTTTATGACAGGCATGTTAGTAGAAAAAGCTGCTTTCAAGTGAGTGCTGGAAAATAGTGTTGTTTTTTTCTTTTTTTTTTTTTAATAATGAAAAGCAAATTTCCATTTCTGAATCATCAGCATTGTCATTGTCAAGCTAACTCACAGCCTGCCATTTTATCAGTGTGGAAAAGAAACATGTAACATGCATTTAATTAATATCTGCCTCTGATGGGTTCACACATACACACACAGAGAGGAGTCTATGATAGCCTGTCATTTGGAAGCCTTTCTCTTCAAGCAGTAGNGGTCTCAGGAGAGCAGAGTAAAGGGGGAGAATCCTCTACCTTGCCCTGCTGGCCACACTGCTCTTGATGCAGCCCAGAATATGGTTGCTGTCTGGGCTGTGTATGCATCTGCTTCCCTTCACCCTCAACTCTTTATATTTCTCATGACATGCACCAGGTTATACAGCAATGGGGCAAACTTTTTGCAAAGAAATGTATTTTCATCAGAAAATGCTGAATCAGCAAAACCAGCATCTTATGTGGAAACACACTGCCTTTGATGAGCTTCTGAGAAAATACAGGTGGGCTCTGCTAAACACTCATGGCTTTGCCATTCACACTGCTTGACAGCTTCTGGAACCTGCTTGAGGATCTTGAAACGCTCCACTTTTGGACCTGATTATATGTGAGATCTTGCTTTTTCTCCAGGTCTCTAGCAAAATCACATCTGTTTGATTCATACCACTGGTTCATGAGCACCAGTCACCTCACAAACCATTCTCAAGGTAAGAATCCAAATTATCAAATAGCTTCAAATGTAAAAAGCTACTACAAGCTGAAAGAGTCAAATCCACTGGACAAATAACTAACTACTATGGTGAATTCAGGCAGGAGCAGCTTTCCTTCATGATTACTTGACCATTAACCAAAAAAAAAAACCAAACCAAAAACCACCAAAACAAGTCTATGAAGGTGATGTTTCAGGATTGGTGAAGACATTTCATGAGCTACTGTAAATCTTAATATTCTTGAGAGACCACAGGGTTATCAGAGACTCAGAAATCAAAGAAAACTCTATGTAAAAGTTGCTCAGATCATCCTTTGGTCATTTCTTACTGCAGTCTGCACCCTGGGACCATGTTTCAGTGTGAGCTATGCAACTAGTCCTATGACTGCCCAAATGCAGCCATCTGCAAGGCAATCAAAGAAGCCATTTCATGTTCCTTGTCAGGCACTGGGCCTCCTGATCTCTTATCAATTACCTGTCAAAAGAAGAGGCTGTTCTTCTTCATTAACACATTGCGGTGTGGTAATTAACAACCAGATAGCACAGGGCTTAAAAAGTGGCCTCTCTTGACCACTTGTTCAATAAATATTGACACAGACACCAGTAAAAAGTCTGTCATATGGGTCGTTGCCTAAAACAACAAGCAAGGAAAGAGGAGAAAGAAAACAAAGTGTATCAGGACTTTGTTGTTTGGAGAAACCTCTGCCAGGTTTTAGCAGCGAATGGAAGCAATTTGGGCGTTATTCAAGCCCAAGTTGCCTTGTTTCTTGTTTCTCTCCGTCTCAAGATGTGTCCCCCTCCCCCTGCCTTTGGGTAGGGGGGGATGCAGAAAGGGGAGGTTACCTTCTTGTTGAAATAAGCCAGCAAGAACTTTGTCAAGGAATGAACTCTTACTGTAACCCACACCTCATTTGTCACCCTGATGGGCTGAGGAAAAGTGACATTTACAAACTGAGAATGAAAGTACATCCATTTCACCAGTCTGACACCCTGATATAATAACTATTTACCTTGAGAAAGAGGGACTGAGATTTCCGATTCTTGTGAATCTTCTCACTTTGGCACTTATTTTCTCACTCTGTCAAACAGTCCCAGATTAATGGAACAATTTGTTCAACAAATCATATTAGTAGAAAGCGCACAGGGTAAAGAGAAGGAGGCGGGGGAGCAGGAAATTTTTACTCATTCATAGCAGTGGTATCTCTGCAAATAAAAATGTAGTTATGCCTGACATTTACAGAGGTACAATGTGAAAGGGAAAAAGTGTAATGACTTTGGGCAGTTGAGAGATCACTTTGCAAGAACAGTAGTGCTCAAAAGGGAATAAGATAAAGTTACACATAACATCTAGATTGAGCTTCTTTCTGGAACATATTTGTCAAACACAGCAGGATCCGTCTGTGTTTAAAAAAGAGTTTTCCATTAAAATTAAGCACCGTGTGCTTTCCCAACTATAAAGGAATGCTCCCTTACAGTCTGCATTTCAGAGATGTTAGGTAAAGAATCAAAGTGAGTCGGAGCCATATGGTGAATGCTCTGAATCCTTCTTGCTGGCTCGATAATGTTCAATAATGACTGAATATTATGGAGGGGTAATTAAGTGATGCGAGATGATATTTCCCAAAATTTAATATTGTTTATTAATATTCAATATTCAGAACTCTTCTCACCCCGACCACTATGTTTTAATAATCATAGAATCATAG
>WBNM01034605.1:0-17239 GCA_013399055.1 Ramphastos sulfuratus | reverse complement strand
TCTCAGCCATTCACCACCCAGGACTGGGTTTCATAAGAAAAAGGGTCACTGGCACAAACAACAGATTTATGCAAAATTCTCCAAGCTTCATGTTCATTATTTGGTCAAGATTGCTCAGTGAAGCAGTTGAGTTTTTGTGTTCCATTCTCCTTCAGCGCCATCACCCCAATACAACCACCACCAGGTTCTTGAAATACAAGCAGCCAACAACTGTGTTTTTCTCTTCAAATGCATTAAAGCATTAAGGCTTCCAGGAGACCTTAGAGTAGCCTTCCAGGATCTGAAGGGGGCCTACAAGAAGGCTGGGGAGGGACTATTGACAAGATCTTGCAATGCCAGGACAAGGGGCAATGGGTTTGAACTGGCAGAGGGGAGATTGAAACAGGATGTTAGGAGGAAGTTGTTTGGAGTGAGGGTGGTGAGACACTGGCACAGGTTGCCCAGGGAGGTTGAGGCTGCTCCCTCCCTGGAGGTGTTCGAGGTCAGGTTGGAGGAGGCCTTGAGTGACCTGTACTAGTGGGAGGTGTCCCTGCCTATGGCAGGTGGTTGGAACTAGATGATCCTTGAGCTCCCTTCCAACCCTACTATTCTATGCTTCTATGATTCTGTGATTCTAAAGTACTAATTAACACACCCAGGTGCCCACACTCCTCGTTGTGCATTTGGAGGGCCTCCACTATTAGAATCTTGGAAGAAGAACTCATTCCTTCACAGAACTCCTAGAAACCTCAACAGAATAGCCAACTACCTGGCAAATCTGAAGAGCACTATCAGCCATCTAGTATTCAAATAATAATGAAATAACCATTAGTTCAGTTTCCTTCAGTCTTTCCCAAGCCAGCTGGCACTGTGCTACAGGGAAATTGCACATTCATTTTGATTATTTACTCTCATCTGCCCTCTGTATTCCCCACCCTCACCCTGGATTTAGCAGTCATAACTTTGTAAGTGCTGAGGGGCCAATCTAAAGGTCAAAAAAGTTAATGGAAGACTTACATGTTGGATCAAAATTACACTTCTGCAGTCAGACAACTTCAGTGAAAGCTATGCATTCAGCTTTGCATCTACAGATATTTTATAGAGAGCACATGGCTGCAAAATACTGCTTAATGGAGTTCATCAGCATGGGGAGATACTTCAGATTAAGTTTACATTGCTACCAAATTTGATGGTGACACTTCTGAATCCACAGGTTCTGAAAATCAGCAGTTAATTGATGAGCAATGATAGAGAAAATTGGAGAGTTCAAGAGGTTTGTAAGGGGGTGGATGACCAGTTCTTGCTAACTTTAATGGAAGTAGCTATCTAAAACCTGTTGTCAAGGGAAATAGATAAGGAGATCTTAAAAATTTCAGACCTAACACTCAGGAAAAAAAAAATCAAATTCAAGAATACAACAATTTTGTTGTCACATCTGATTTTACAGCAAGGGCTGGTTGTAGNACTGGTTAAACAGTATATAGGGAGAGAGAAAACTGTGGCAAAAGCCCACAGTTTAGGTCCTGCAGGAGATAACTCAGGATGATCCTTAGCTGAACACAAGCTGCAGAGGAAAACATAAGCTTCAATCAGCTCTTGCAAATAATTTGAGCCCTATGCCATAAGTGCTTTAAATTAAATCCCTCTCAACAGGAGCCAATCTAAATCATTAAACATATGTCATGTAGAGAGCTATAATCACTAGAAGTGTCATCTACACAGCATTTAATTTGCATAGAAAATGTATTATGTGTGTTAATTTGACCATTTTTCAATGTTCAATCTCTCACAGAAAGCACACATAGTTAGAAGCAATGCTTGTTGTGTCACCAGCAGGTCACATGTGCACATAATTCTGTTTCCCAGTGTGTTGTGACATATATAACTGTGAAAGAAAGCTTTGCTGCCACATAGGAGCATCCTCTGACTTGCCTGATGTCTCCAGTAGGATTTGTTACTGTCTTTGGAATTCCATAATGCTTTGGGGCAGGCAGAATCATTAGAGGACCCACACCTCTCTTCCATAATAAACCAGAAGCAGAATTTTGTCCCCTTACCTTGGAACTAAGACCCATAACTTCTATGTGACTGTGGCACATCTTTCAGAAGGGCACTCCTGGCTGATTTGGATAAATGACAACTTGCCAAAGAGCAGCATTCTGGCTTTTGATCTTTAAAAATGTCTCTATTTCTTAAAATCATACAATGCTCTGTCAAGTCCTTGGGAAAAAATAAACAAACCAAACCTCCCTCTGTCTCTGTGGTACATGTAATATGAAACTTTTGCCAGTCTACCTGGGTCCTTAGGGGCTTGTCCATCCCCAGGTTGCATGTGTGTTGGCAGTGTTCCAGATCTGCATGCTAGAGACAATAGCTAGAGACATCTCTACGTTTACTCTGCTTCTTGCACCAAGTGCATCTTTTAATCCAAGCCTGATTCAGTTGTTGTCTTTAATGTATGTTGGAAGTTAGCCTTCTGGGATGGTGAGTAGAGGTAGCCTGATACTGAGATTAGAGTCATGCCCAGCAGGTACCAGCATTTTCTATAGCACATAAAAACTATGCAAAATATAAAGAAAGGATATATTAACACAATAAACACAAGCAGCCACTTTGTCACATCTGCATGACTCAGAAAGTGTTTAAATATCAGGGTTTCATTGTAACAGCTTCCTTATTGACTTACTGAAACCAATATGATAATACTAATGAATGTGCATGTGGGATGAAATGATAGTTTTGTTGAATAAAGTGGGGAAAGTTGAATTCACATCAAGGGAAACAAGAATCACAAGTTCTGAGAGAGTCTATTTCGTCCTACAGGTGCCTGCCTGAACCTNACTGCTCTTGCTGCAGCCCAGCACTCAGTTGCTGTCTGGGCTGCACTCACACTGCAGCCTCATGTTGAGCTTTTCATCACCCCAGACCCCCAGGGCCTTTTCCTCAGGGCTGCTCTCAGCCATTCCCCACCCAGCCTGGATTTGTGCTTGGGAAGATGCAGGAACTTCTTTCCAAGAGGGTAAAATTTGCATACATATGACCTCTTTGTACAGGAAAATGATAATGAGCTGTGCACCTTGCACATTTTAAAGTCATTTTGGTCGAATCACTGCTACTGGAAACTCTTCTATTGCAAGCTCACACTACTTAGGCTTTGCAATAAAAATCCACTGATCATTGTACATTCATCCTATCATAATTTTGTTTGCAACCAAAGGTAAACTTGGGTGCATTTTGTGTTTTCACCTAAGATTTACTGATGAGTAGGGATGTATGCACATTTGAGAGGTTTTGCTTGCTTTTAGGAATTTTAGGACAGTTTCACTGACCTCATTCAGACAAATCACATCTGTGGCTTGCAGTTCTTGGCACACCTGAACAAATACTATCTGACAAGACACTGGAGATGAAACAAACAAATGATACGGCCACAAAAGGCTTTTCTACTCACTTTTATACTGAATTTGTCCCTGACAATGTAGTAGTAAATGCAGCACTGGAATGTCTTAATCTGATTATGACTGGTGGTGAACAATAGTTCTATGTATGCACCAAATATGAATGTAAACATTTTGTGTCTGAATTTTATCTATTTAAAACATTGCTGCCACAGGTATAGTGACATTTGCTTGAAGGTGTCTTACCTAAAAGGTTCTGCAGGTTTCAGGAGTGATTTGAGTAGGTTCACATACAATTGCAAAGTTTGGTTCAAAGGAACCTCTAGGAATATCCAGCATTAAGAAAAGTGATAATATGGCCTGGAAAGTTCCCATCAAGAAAGAATTCTGGAGTTAAAGTTCTTTCATCCCCTCTAATTTAGCCCCCATTATGCATAGGAATTTCAATACCATATGTTTCTCCATCAGGTGGTTTAACATTTCTGGGAAGTCTTGGCTTCCTCTACACATTCCAAACATTTTCAAATCAGTCTTGCTAGAATATAGGCTTAGAATTTTTTTTTTTTACTTTATTTTTGAGAGTGTGGAAGCATTACATAAAATCAGCATTTCTATAGTTGTTTAGATTCCCATTCCACATTCCTATATGAAGTTATATAATTTAACACTGTATGTAAAGTGATTAGGTGCAGATCCACTCTGTTTACACTTTTTACTTCAGCATTTGCAATTGTAGATGTCAATAAGATATTTTTTCAGACTCAAATAGGCCTCAGTAGGTTGAGGAATAGAAATGTTCCAGAATGATAATTACCAAGAAAGCTTTAAATCTCAACTAAGTGTCTTATCAAGAGCCAACCAGCATTATTATAAAGAAATAATATGGAACAGCTTGCCCAGGGAGGTTGTGGCTGCTCCCTCCCTGGAGGTGTTCAAGGCCAGGTTGGAGGAGGCCTTGAGTGACCTGTGCTAGTGGGAGGTGTCCCTGCCTATGGCAGGGGGCTGGAACTAGATGATCTTTGAGGTCCCTTCCAACCTTACCATTCTATGATTCTATTATTGTGAGCCAGAAACCAGACTTGAATCCAGTGATCTTCAATCACATTGGGTGATTCTGTGCTCCACAACCTCCCTGGAGGTTTTCAAGGCCAGGTTGGAGGAAACCTTGAGTGACCTGTACTAGTGGGAGGTGTCCCTGCCTATGGCAGGGGGCTGGAACTAGATGATCTTTGAGGTCCCTTCCAACCTTCCCATTCTATGATTCTATAAATATGACAACTCAAAGTGCAGATACTGCTTAAGCACTACTTGTAAGAGTGGATTCATTGCAAAATCTCCAACCCTACCCTCAAAACTAGAATTCTAGATGAGCCTCTTTAGACATTATACTTTCCAAGACTGAAAATGTTTCCTGATATTTTTCTTTAAAGAACCTGTTCTGCTGAGGCTGCAATATAAATAATAAGTTATTTGGAAAAATGTCACTTTATTTTCTGTGTCTTCCTCTAGAAACTTTAGGTTTTAAGGATGAAACTCTGTTAATGTTAGCAAGAGAGAAAAATCTTCTGCTAGGTTAGATGTCACATGAACACATTCTGTTCACAGAGGGGATATGCAGGGTGCTGGTTCTTAGGGCTTTGGTTGTTTTGTGTTGTTTGTGGGTTGGTTTTGGTTTGGTTTTTGTTTGTTTTTTTTTTGTGGAGGTTGGTTTGGTTTTGTTTGTTTGGCTTTTTTGTTTGTTTTTTTTCTTGTCAAAGCTCAAAGACTTCTTCCACAAAATAAACTTTTCCTAATAGTCATGTTACATAATTCTCCTGTAAGTCAAGACAAGCTCAGCAAGCAATATGTCAGGCTGGCTGTTTTATTAGTGCATGTCTGCTGTGTATCAAGCTTCCACCTTTATCTGATGGCTACAAAATACAACTGAGATGTTACCATTTCAGCCTGCAGAGGACTGAGATACATTTGGCCCAATATTCTATTTCAGTAGTAGCCATATTTAAATGGCTGTTGAGCTAAACCCAGTTTGGGAAGCTCAGCAGATCCGAGGAGAAAAAAGGCAGCAAGGTTGGGGCTGCATGTTGAGAAGGCGCAAGTGAGATGGTGCTGAGAGAGGAGGACCAGGGAATAGCAGCTTCCCTGCACTGATTGCTTTCCACCAAGGGTCTGCATCTCACAGAGTTAGATGTGTGGACAGCAGAGGAAGGTGCCAAGAAGTTCCCAAGTTTTGTCTGTGGTGTACTTTTCAAGCTGAATCACAAAGATGTCTGATTCGGTTGCTCAGCATTAGAGTACAGGACTCCTCATGAAGGAGAGAGGCACTGGAAGACCACACAGGTCCTGGGCTCAAATTTGTCAGAAAAACTTATTATGTTTTTCAGAAAAACAGGTCCATTCTGTCACCATTTTGTTGACAAAGTATTTTGGGGTATAGGCTGTCATTTCCCAGTGAGACTGGAGAGTGGGACCACATATCTCAGGCCACTGTTCTAGCCTCTGGTTTATTGTCTACACAAGTCTTTTATATTGCCATAATAAACAAAGAGGTATGACAGGTCTCATTTTCCCTCTGATGAGAGGGGTAAGGACATGAGAATTGAAGCAGGTTCCTTGTTTTCTGGCTAGTCCTACCCAACTGACAGTATTTGCTGCCTCTACTAGTAGAGCAGAGGCTCCTGCCATCAGCTGAGACTTCATCAGTTAGCAAAGAGCCTTAGGCATGCTCCAGTCATTCTAGGAGAAGGAAAGGGAATGGCAGTCACAGATAAAGTATTTTAGCTAAGTGGTTTTGAGTCTTTTCTCTAGAGTAAGAGGACCAACTTCAGACTCAGGGAAATCTCCCATAAATCTCCCAGTTGGAGCTAGATGATCTTTGAGGTCCCTCCTAACCTTACCATTCTATGATTCTATGATTCTATAAACAATTGTTGCATATTAGGAGAAAAGCAAAGTCAAAATACACCATTTCTTCATGCACAGCATGTGACAGCAAAACCTAATGTAATACTTATATCTGAAATGTTCAAACTAATTAATAGGATACTATTGTTTGCATGCTTACAAATTGAAAGTGTCCATAGTAATTTATAAATTAAGATCCCAAGCACAACCCCNTGTGGCTGCTCCCTCCCTGGAGATGTTCAAGGCCAGGTTGGAGGAGGCCTTGAGTGACCTGTACTAGTGGGAGGTGTCCCTGTCTATGGCAGGGGGTTGGAACTAGATGATCCTTGAGGTCCCTTCCAACCTTACCATTCTATGATTCTATAATCTCTGCTGTTGCTTGCTAGCTATGGGCTTCTTAATATCCCTTGTGTCAATAAACTTCTGGACTAATAGGTACCACTGCCTTTAGAGGAATTGTAACAGCTGGATTTCAGAAAAAGGAAAAAAGAAAAAAAAAAGGAGTTGAATGAAATTAAGAGTTTAAAATGTTGTGTGTGTTGATGTCCCTTCCCCCCAGCTTTAACTTTAACCTCCCTCCACCACCTCCTTTCTGGAAGGGATGTACTTTTGTGTAGTCTGTGATCTGAGTTTATCCATACTTTTTCAGGATAAGCTCAGATTTCTTCAGCTTTAATAAAGACCTTATGTTCCTAAGCATCTTACAGATAATAATGCTTAATGGGCACTCACAAAAAGGAAGAACAAATATTCTTTATAGATAGAACTGTGATGTTTATGCATAAAAAGTGCTGTTTACTGAATAGTACACATTTCAAAGTACAGTCTAGGATTTGAAATGTCTTTCTGTTTCTGTCCAACGTCTTGGGAAGAATGGCTAATCTTGAAGGAGTTTCATCTCCTATGCAAACTCACAATTGCATCAAAGTAAGGCTGTATTCTCATGGCTCAGGACTTCTTTCCAGAGTAACCTTTTCAGGACTTTAGCTGAAATCTACATCTTCATAGAATCATAGAATCATAGAATGGCAAGGTTGGAAGGGACCTCAAGGATCATCTAGTTCCAACCCCCTGCCATAGGCAGGGACACCTCCCACTAGCACAGGTCACTCAAGGCCTCCTCCAACTTGGCCTTGAACACCTCCAGGGAGGGAGAAGCCACAACCTCCCTGGGCAACCTGTGCCAGTGTCTCACCACCCTCACTGCAAACAACTTCCTCCTAACATCCAGTTTCAATCTCCCCTCTGCCAGTTCAAACCCATTGCCCCTTGTCCTGGCATTGCAAGACCTTGTCAATAGTCCCTCCCCAGCCTTCCTCTAGGCCCCCTTCAGATACTGGAAGGCTACTCTAAGGTCTCCTGGAAGCCTTCTCTTCTCCAGGCTGCAGACCCCCAACGCTCTCAGCCTGTCCTCATAGCAGAGCTGCTGCAGCCCTCTGAGCATCTTTGTGGCCCTCCTCTGGACCCGCTCCAACAGTTCCATGTCCTTCTTGTGTTGGAGCCTCCAGAACTGTACACAGGACTCCAGATGGGGTCCCAAGAGAGCAGAGTAAAGGGGCAGAATCCTCCTCCTTGCCCTGCTGTCTTGTCTTGTTTGAAATTCTTTCAGGAATGCATGGATAGATAGCTTGTCCACCCTTCTAACTTCTTCCCACCCCTCTGCCTTATCCCAGGGTTTGGCTTATGTGCAAGGTGATTTTGGAGGATTGGGCAGAGGGGTTAGAAGCAGAATGGTTAGTGAGGTTACACAGCAGAGAGCCAGCAGCTCCCAGAGAGACAGAGACAAGACTCTCTGTCTCTCTTCTCTATATTTGTGCCCTTGTTTTTATACATCTCAGCAAGCCTATGAGTGAAGCAGACATCACCATTGTTTTCTTTTCACAGCCTGTAATATATTTTTTTTTTTATTAAAATCTTCCAATTAGCCTCAAACCAGTACATAACTGCCATGGTGTTGCAAGAGATATCTAAATCTGGTCAAACTCTTTTTTTCCCCCTGTTATAAAACAAAAAAGTTCATTACTTAGAAATTCTGCAACATGAATCATGCCAATTGAGCCTTTGGGAAATATCTCCAAACTCACATGCTGAACTCATCTAAATCCCGTTGGGAAAAGTAGAGTTTTGTATCTTAATGAGCTCAACTTTTGATAGCTGTATGTACATGCATACCTATTTTTATCCCTCTGGTTTCCACAGGATGAAGGCATTACTGAATGCAGTACCTTGCTACAGTGCACAATATTATTAAACCCTCATCCCTCACTCTCATAGAGAAGGTTTTGGATAGAGAAATGCTTTAACATTCTATATTAAAGATCGTTTCCTNGTGATTTTGTACTCTTCCTCTCCATCTTTAGCTTGGCCTTATTTGCTCTGAGGTATGTGTTCAGACCTGGTATAAGGGGTTGCAGCTCTCTGACAATTAAAGAACTCTCACCTGCCTGCATGAGGGCTGAAACCAAAATGGTGATTTCTGCTGATTTCATTGATGAGTAATTAAGCACTGGCCATGCTGCATGGAGAGAGCAGAAAAGCTCAGTCTAAATGACACAAATTCTGAGTCAGACTGCAAAGCCTGACAAACTGCATCTCACCTTTTGTTAAAGCTGAGAGTAAAATCTTCACAGATCTGACAGGGGTACAATCACATCCAAAAGACATGTCCAGAGGTGTATTTCAGATGTGAGGTTTGAATGTAGGAAATACTAAATATGTTAAATATTCAATGACTTTTCTGAAAATGAGTCTAATATGAAAAAAAAAAAAAAAATCAACAAAACACATACACACATACACCAAACCAAACCAAACCAAAACCCCAAAACCACACAAAACCCCAAAAAAACCAAACCAAAAAGTAAAACCAAAACAATCCTCACATTTGCTGAATTTGACATTTGAGTTACACCTCCTTCTATCCTTTTTTGTCAGGTTTGAGATCATGAACCTGTCCCACATTTCAGTTTTCCAGTCCTACTATGCAGTCATGGAAAGGAAAATGTAACCATCATCCCAATCTCCTGAAGCCAGCCCTGCTTCAAATTAACCTATTTGGTTGCAAATATTTGGAATCTGGAGAAGCTTGCAAGCTACAGAGACAGCAGAGACAGCAGAGCAAATAAATGCAGAGCTGAGAGTAAGGGAGGGCAGGAAATACAGGTGATCACCAGAGCAAGATATTTGCCTTTCTATGCTCACCATCTCATCTTTTATTTATTTAGATGGCTGAAAACAATGAAGATAGAGTGCAGAAAGAGAAAGGGTAAGGACTGCAAGTTTTGTTTGATGTGCATCCTAAAAGGAGGAGCCCAGACAGATGATGAGTTACAGAGGGAGGATGATCCAGATCCAGGATCTGGCACAGGCAATGAAATGACAGTGACATTTGGTAGAGTGCAACAATGAGGAATAAAATCAAAAGGCATTCTGGACAGGAGCCAGGCTGGGTGAATGTGAAAATGGTGAATGCTGAGGTAAGGACAGGGGCTCGAAAAAGGCAGGAATAGGCTGAGACAGAGCACAATGTATGGAAAGTTTCCAAACCAGCTTGTGAACAGATTGAGGAGGGAGTCATGATAGGAAAGTTGCTCAAGCTTTCAGTTTCACTGTCTGTAAAATGAGGATGATAATAGCTGCCTAGCTCAGAGGTCCCTGTTGCAAGGCTGAATTCACTCGTGCAAAGAATGCTAATGTCTTCAGCTGTATTCTGTGAGCCAGTGCAAAACCCATGCATTTAATTCCACCAAAACCTAGGGGAGCAAACACATTTTGGTCTGGATTTGTAAATGTAAAACACAATTACTGTTTGTTATAGGATTATGATTGCTAATGGTTGTTCCTGAGAAACATTTTATTTTGAATACGCATAACAGAGTTGGGTTTAGGTCATGTGTAAATTAGAGGTTCTGGAGCCCCCAGCACAGGAAGGACATGAAAGTGTTGGAGTGGCTCCAGAGGAGGCCACAAAGATGCTCAGAGGGCTGCAGCAGCTCTGCTATGAGGACAGGATGAGAGAGTTGGGGCTCTGCAGCCTGCAGAAGAGAAGGCTTCCAGGAGACCTTAGAGTAGCCTTCCAGTATCTGAAGGGGGCTACAGGAAGGCTGGGGAGGGACTATTGACAAGGTCTTGTAATGACAGGACAAGGGGCAATGGGTTTGAACTGGCAGAGGGGCGATTGAAACTGGATGTTAGGAGGAAGTTGTTTGCAGTGAGGGTGGTGAGACACTGGCACAGGTTGCCCAGGGAGGTTGTGGCTGCTCCCTCCCTGGAGGTGTTCAAGGCCAGGTTGGAGGAGGCCTTGAGTGACCTGTGCTAGTGGGAGGTGTCCCTGCCTATGGCAGGGGGTTGAAACTAGATGATCCTTGAGGTCTCCTTCCAACCTTACCATTCTATGATTTTATGATTCTATATAATTTCTGGACCAATCTTACACAGTCAGTGAGGTAACTTTAAACATAAATACACTGTTAAACTCTGCTGAAGGTAAGCCTCTAAGTAACAACTCATTTGATTATCCTTTTCTGGTAAGATGAATGCCCAGACTTAGCTCTGTAATAAGCATTCATGCTCTGTCACACTCCCAGTGGCACAGGAGATGTCCTCTGGTCAGAGGCAAGGATGGAAAAAAAGGCTTGAGGGGAATCTCCAGTAGTGAGTGCTTTAAGTTCAAGTGCCAAGCTCTTAACACTGTAAGTGGAGATTATCTGCAGAAAAATACACTCATAAGCATTGTTTTGCTCTGCCTTATTTCTCTTTTGGCTAGCAGGTCTACCCCTAAAACAGCCCAGCTGAGCTTCAGGAGCGTATTTGAATCCAGAACCATCCCAGTATTAGAGCACTGTGAGACCATATTTATACCAAGAGAGGGCAAGGTCAAACTGTATGCTGACTTAAGTTTAGGAATCTCCTACATTAACTTGATATCAGCAACAGCTTCCCTTTTGGGAACCCAGTGACACATAGCTGCACAGTCATTAGGACTTTTACTCTCATTTCTCTTCAGTGACTGGTGGGTATGTTTTAATGAGGTCTCACGGAACTCCTGGTGTTCAAATGGTGCTGTGGAAAGGAGGGAAGGCTTCCTAAAGCATAAATCCCTCTGGGAAATAGCAATATACCATTTAAGTCTCATTGTATCTGGTAAACTGTCTTACAGTCCTTGTATCTAGTATTTAACAACGATTTTGTCTGTTTTAACAGTACAAGCAAATGACTTCCCTACATTTCAGGCATTTTCCACTGGTCAAAAAGGAGAGAGAATTTAGTAAGTGATAGTGAATAATATTTAAAAACCTCTGGAGGACAGTTCAATAGCTTATACATCCTGGAGGCTCTGTGTGAAAGGGAGGTCAGCTGCTGATCCAGTGTGTAAGTATGGACACAGATCTGTTGCAGAGCTGCTTCACATAGCCACCACTGAACTGGAGAGACTTCTAACATATTTAATTTTGAAACATGCCATTTATCCACCAAGATAATGAACATGAGAATGTCCCTGAGCAAGAACTACACCTGAAAAAGAACCACTTTTTTTTTTTTGGTATGTCTGTGGTGACCACTGGTTTTCACTCTGGCTTAAATGCAGACAATGAAAACATCTTTTAGGTGTCAGAAGGAAATACAGAACACCCTTAAAAAGCACAACATTTTCACACCTCTGTTTTGTAGGTTATCAGTATTGTCTTTTTTCTCTGGGCCTACCTCCATTTCATCTGTCTTAGAATCATAGAATCTGTTAGAATCATAGAATCATAGAATGGTAAGGTTGGAAGGGACCTCAAGGATCATCTAGTTCCAACCCCCTGCCATAGGCAGGGACACCTCCCACTAGGACAGGTCACTCAAGGCCTCCTCCAACCTGGCCTTCAACACCTCCAGGGAGGGAGCAGCCACAACCTCCCTGGGCAACCTGTGCCAGTGTCTCACCACCCTCACTGTAAAGAACTTCCTCCTAACATCCAGTTTCAATCTCCCTTCTGCCAGTTCAAACCCATTGCCCCTTGTCCTGTCATTGCAAGACTTTGTCAATAGTCCCTCCCCAGCCTTCCTGTAGGCCCCCTGCAGATCCTGGAAGGCTACTCTAAGGTCTCCTGGAAGCCTTCTTTTCTCTAGACTGCAGAGTCCCAGGCAGAGTCTCTCAGCCTGTCCTCATAGCAGAGCTGCTGCAGCCCTCTGAGCATCTTTGTGGCCTCCTCTGGACCCACTCCTACACTTCCATGTCCTTGCATGTCCTAGTTAATAGGAAGCAGCAAATAACAAAACAAACTCCTGATGCAGTAAGATACTGTTCTTATGCTTGCTATGGAGTAAGTAAGGAAAATGTCTCAGCAAGTGGGGTATAGCTTTAAACAGTATTTTGAAAGGCCTCTCAGGCAATTCTATGTATATGTGGCCAAAACTTATATCACATCTGCTGTTTTGAGACTGAAATCTGATAGCAAGATATTTTGCATTGAGGAAATTTGATCCAAGAATCCCAGGGGAACAGGTTGATAACTACAATCTGAAAGGTCAACAACTTTTAGCTGTTGCTGTTTGTGCCTAATTTTAAAAGAGAGGTAGGTATTTTTTTCCAATAACAAGCTTTTGTGCTCTGCCTTGTCTTCGAGTGAAATGTTGAGACCCACTGATTCAGCCATGACCTTTTCTAAAACTCTCTTAGCCCATGTTGACCTCTTTTAGTGGAAATACTTGCTTTCTGAAAAGGACTGGAGCTGCTTTTTCAGGTGTGCCTACTGAGGTGTGCTTTTACTTTTGACATTTTACTTGCTGTAGAATAGTTTTTCTCTTCAGAGCATCGAGTGGGGCCAATGCATTGTCACGGCTGACAGTTTGACTCGAATCCCTCACTCCTCTCTGCAGAGTAGCTGTTAATGTGGCTCAGCCTTCATCTCTGGCAGAGCCACATTATCCAAGCAGTCTTTTTCCCTCTAACTTTCCACAGTTAATTTCAAGTTAGGTGCAGATACAGCGTTTTCCTTCATCTTTGTAGACATCACTTTATAAAGTAAATGCTGAAAGTGAAAGATTTCCTCACACACATGCCCTGAAGTGGGTTTATCAGTTAAATTAACATGAACTCTGGGGTCTCCAAAAGATGTGCTCACTTGTGGCTGGTGGAGAGTTACTTGCTGAGCTCAGTGGGATCAAGTAACCTACATCTGGCACTGATCCTCAGCTGTACTGGCTGAGGCACCCTCTGGGAGGCATTGACATCTGTGTGAAGCAGAGCAATCCCTATAGCTCTGGCATCCACCTGGTTTTGAGTAGGCAGCATCCTGCTGACTCAGGAAGCCAATCCTGCTCATCATGAGGGCAGACACCACCTGTGCAGAAGAAAGATCAGGACTACCACTGATCAGGACTTTGGTCAGCCAAATCTGCTACAGCATATTCACTATTTATCTGATTAATTGAGGAGGAGGGGAGTGAGANCCATGTCCTTCCTGTGCTGGGGGCTCCAGAACTGTCCACAGTACTCCAGATGGGGTCTGAGGAGAGCAGAGTAAGCTCTCAAAAAGTTAAGCTTCATTCAAAAGCTAAAAAAATTAAGCTTCATTCCATGTATATCCTACCAGCTTCTTACCTTGAAAATCAGTGCTTGCTTTCATGCTTATCAATAATAGTCTAATTTCTGGAGCATCATTTATATCTTTGAACTAACATTGATTTTTTTCCACCCCCCCTTCCCTTATAGAATCTTGTGGTTAATTTGTTTTTTAACTGTTGTACAGTAATTACTTTATTTAAATGAATCATCTGACAAAACATTTCTTCATTGAACTTGTCACTTACCCTGCTATTTCTCTTTTAACCGGGACCTTACAATGAATCCTAAGCTTGACTGTAAATCATCAGCAGAAGACAAGAGAAGCAGTTTACTGAATTGCCAGTTTTCACTAAGGACACATGAATGAAAACACAACAGCACAGAACATCCTGATTTTATCTGATTTGTGATACAAATTTATTTTATACAGATTGATTCAACCCTTTTATGCACACATACATCCCAAGAGAAAAAAATAAACTCCTAGGTAGCAGTTCAAGCTTTTCACAATTCAACTATCCCAGATTTCACTCTCAGAAAGAAGTTTCCTCCATAAACTCTCCTGAACTTTGTTCATGGACAGCAGAACACTACTTTTTGTGCTTACTTTAGGATTTAATCAGGAGATCATTCAGTCAAGTAAAGATTTGCTGACTTGGGAGAATGTAGTTTCAAACCTTTCCTGTTGTAGTGGGGACAGTACTCTAAATGCAGGTTGTAGAGACTCTAACTGTCACCCTATTCAGTATCTCCAGTTCAGCTGAACTAAATTTCCTATGTAAAATTATGAACCTCTTGCCTCTCTGTGTTGTTCTTACACAAGACCTGTCTCATCAACAACTTCAAGTTCTCCCTAAGTGCTTTGCTGCTGTGTTAACGTGCAAAATGAACCTGGAAAATATGATCAAAGTTTACCAGTGTCCTGAGAATACAGATGAATTTCAGAGAGATTTATCTGAATGTATTAGCTGTGTATGTGATCCTGCATAAGCAGCTTTGATTAGTTTGCTCAGGAAACACATTCATGCAACACTTTCCCTCTTTCCTTTGCTCCTGCTTTCCCTTCATTCCTCCTCTCTGCCCAGTGAGTTTCTACTCATTTTTAAAAAGGATTGGGCAAAAAGTATGCAAAATTCTGCTAATGAAGTATAAATAGTTCACGGATATTAGTCAATTAAAATTAATCTCCATTTAATAGGCAACCGATTAGAGGTCTGGAAAAAGTTCTAGTCCTGAAATTAGAAAGTGCTTGTGTATGTATAGGTATGAAGGTTATCCCAAGGGCAGCTGAAAGGAGTTGTTTTAATTTACCAGAGAAGGAAAAAAAAACTTAAAAAAACAAACCACAAAACAAAAAACAAAACCAAACCCAACAAACCAAAACACACACCTCCCCAAAAACAAAGACAACAAAAGAACAAACAGAAAAACATCAACACCACCAAAAAAAAAAAAACAAAACCAAAACCAAAACCAATGCCAAAACAACCAGAAAACCCACCCAAGCTCAGCATAATAATAGTTTCCAAGATCTGGAGTCCTGTGTGCAGTTCTGGAGCCCCCAGCACAGCAAGGATGTGGAACTGTTGGAGCGGGTCCCGAGGAGGCCACAAAGATGCTCAGAGGGCTGCAGCAGCTCTGCTATGAGGACAGGCTGAGAGAGTTGAGGTTCTGCAGCCTGGAGAAGAGAAGGCTTCCAGGAGACCTTAGAGTAGCCTTCCAGTATCTGAAGGGGGCCTACAGGAAAGCTGGGGAGGGACTATTCACAAGGCCTTGCAATGACAGGACAAGGGGCAATGGGTTTGAACTGGCAGAGGGGAGATTGAAACTGGATGTTAGGAAGTTGTTTGCAGTGAGGGTGGTGAGACACTGGCACAGGTTGCCCAGGGAGGTTGTGGCTGCTCCCTCCCTGGAGGTGTTCAAGGCCAGGTTGGAGAAGGCCTTGAGTGAGCTGTACTAGTGGGAGGTGTCCCTGCCTATGGCAGGGGGTTGGAACTAGATGATCCTTGAGGTCCCTTCCAACCTTACCATTCTATGGAGAAGAATTTTTTCCAGGATCAGATGGTAGGAGATCCATCCTACTGAAGGTGGGGACAGGTCATGGTCACCCTCTATTAGAATGTTATCTCAGGCTATCCATTATACTCAAAATTCACCCTGTCTAGCAGAACAGTGCTCTGCTACTTCTAGTAGGGGCCCAAGCAAAACACAGTGGTTGTATCTTGTTGGCCCAAACGCAAGCTGGCATTATAAGTAGTTTAAAATACTTGTCTTCCCCAGGTGAAAGAAGGGAATAAAAATTTTATTTAACCAGAGAAGTAGTAAATTTGTTGATGCCATCATTGGGATGAGGAGTTCTAAGATCCAAAATAATGAACATCTGAAAGAATGAAATATTTCTTCCTTCTGGTATTTCTAGTTTGTAAACCTAGAACATTCTGCTGCCTGTCAGCATTCCAGATGAGCTTTTACATTTCATTGCAAACCCAGCACTTATTTTTTTCCCCCCCCAGCTATTTCTGTGTGTCACAGTCTCCTGTAATCACTTCTATGTTTATGATGGAGGGGAAAAGAAAATAAATCAGAAAGTCTTTAAGGTTTTGTTACATGCACATAGTAAATGAGAAATACATGTTGTCAACAAGGATATTGGTTAAGTTAGCAAAAGTGCTCAAGTCATGTTAAGGTATTGCTGCATAGGAGATTGAGAGATAACAATGCTGTGTGCTCAAGAGCAGCTAGAGATTGCATTGCCATCTTGGGATTGATAGCCTCCAGTGCTTTCATTGCTGAGTTAAAATTCAAAACAGGTTTTAATTCCACCGTGTTCCCATTTTCTGATTGTCTGCTAATGACTGCATCCTAAACTGGTGACATCAAAATCGAAAGACCTTGCAGTGCATTAGCTGAATATATTCTGATGCTCAGAAAATATAAAGCAATATCTAGGGCTCAAACTTCACATGGGGAAATGTGAAAATATGTAACTGAGAAATCCAAAGTATTCTCTAGTGACTTGCACTAAATGAGAAAATTAGACTTGCAAAATCAAGTATTGAAGCTGGAGATTGCTGTTTAAAGGAGCTATTTTTTTTTTTCAAATTAGCTGTGTTTGTTATGCATTCATCAAATCCCAGTGCTCCTAGGCAGCCTGATGTGTTGTTGGCTCAATAAAGTCTCTAGAGGCTAGAGGGAGTAGGCATTCCAGTTTAAGTGGGCCAGCCTATTGACTTGAAACATAGCCACCTTTTCTGTCTCACAGTAAATGCCAAAGTGTTCAGAGTGCTTCCAAAGTTTGGATCAGTTCTTTACAGGTTGTCTCCTGGAAAACTTGCTTCCAGGTTAATGAAAAGCTCAGATTTCCTTTGTTTGTTTTAAAAAGTGGCAAGAAGTATCTGAAGGGGCCTAC
>WBNM01034601.1:0-36328 GCA_013399055.1 Ramphastos sulfuratus | reverse complement strand
GTCCTTGATATGCCTAAGAACAGAGCTGTGCCATTACCTTTCCAGGGATAGAGGTGGGGCTAACAGGTCTATAGTTACCATATATATTTGCTACTTCCATCAACTCTCTGTATGGTTAATTTAAGGACAATGCAGAGCACTCATGGTAGACATCCCATCCTTCATGGGACCAAAGGCCATGAGATATCTGGTACCTCAAGATGCAAATATCTCTCAAGATCAGGCCATACCAGGGCAGTAAGTATCCTTGTTATGGAAATACTTCTGACAGGAAACAGTCATGCACATGTTAAGAAAAGAGATGATGAAAGGGCTGTGATAAAACAGAGCTTGGAGGCTGAATGCTGTTCATTTCCAGGAAATCCCAAAGTGAAATAGAGGTAATAGAATCCTCACTAGTGTTCCAGGCTGCTTTTTTCTTCAGGGGTCACAGAGGATGGAAAAACAATTTAGGCAGATATTTAATAAAGAAGGAAATATCAACCCAAATTCTTCAGAGGGGAGACACGAAATATATTCTCTTCCTGATGTCTGATTCTTAAAATATCTTTGACTTATGAACGATGACAACAATTGTGAAGGAAATTGGAACAAAAATTTTCCAGGAAAATTAAAAGCCTCATGTTAAAAGGCCCAACAAGACAATTCAGTACAGCAGTTGGAGCACTAGACTAAGAATTGGGAGAAACAACTCCTGTCCTGTCCCATCATTTAATTATTGGACATTACAGTCCAAGTTGTTTTGGTCCAGTTGTGGGACCTGCAATCACTTACTCACAGAATCATGGAATGGTTTAGGATCATCCAGCCCAACCCCCTTACCATGACCATGGACATACTCCACTAGACCAGGCTGCTCACAGCCCCATCCAATCTAACCTTACACACTTTGTAAAGGGTTAACTCTCCTGGGTGGGGGGAATGGTCAGAACTTGACCCCATGTCTGCTGGACCCCAGGTGTAGTGTTTAGCCCACTCCCACTTCCTGTCTGGACCCCCTATATAAACAGAGGAACTTCCTGTTGCTCCCTCTCTCTTTGTGGACTGCATGCCTGACACCATCCTTCTTTTTATTCTCCTGTCTTACCACGTGGCCAGTCTCTACCACATGCTGGACAACTCTTCAATCCACTACCATCCATCTGGTTGTATATATATTTTGTATCTTGTTTTCCCTTCCCTATACCTATTTGCAACTCCCCTACCTTAAATACCCTTTATTTGTTGTTAAAGTTTTCTTTTACCTTCCAAATTGTAGCCAGACTGTTCTTTGGGTGTTTTTACCCCTTCTGTCTCCTCCTTTCCTTCCCCCTCTCCAAAAGGGGGGGGAGAGGTGAAGGCATCCTACTATTATTGTATTGGTTTCCCTTGAGAAGCTAAACTCAAACCAATACACATTTCCAGGAGGATGACATCCACAACTTCTCTGGGCAATCCGTTCCATCCCCAAAAATGTTTTCCTTCTGTCCAGTCTAAATCTACCCTCCTTCAACTGTTCCTTGTCCTGTCACTCTAACTCCTGGTAAAACATCTCTCTCTGTTTTTCATATAAACTCCCTTTATATACTGGGAGGCTGAAATAAGTTCTCCTTGGCTCATTCTCCTCTTATTGCTGCTTTTATGGGATCTGTTTTAAGTCAGGCTGTCCCTATGTGTCATAAAATGAGTGAGCGGGGAAGAAGATTGGCCTTGTTAAGCAAGAACTCAGGCAAAAAGAAGAGTGTACCAACTTTGGAACAAGGGACAGATGAACCACACCCTTCATTCAAACTTTTTCAAAGTGTTTTGCTGGTTAACTCTGAGAAAGAAGGTTTCATGTCAGATCATGTATCATCTCTCTGCTTCGCCAGGACTTAATGCCATATCAGGAATCATCTGTTCTCTCATAGGTGGCATAATGCCAAATGAAAGCATAAAGACTGCATACAGTCCCTTGTGTACTCTGGCTAACTCAACAGAAAAGTGATTGTGTGTCCCTGACTGATACAGATCGGATTTATACTGTAAGATGATTTAATAGCATACATATATACTACTAATGAGCATGAAACCACTGTCACACTGTTCCAGTATTAGTTCCATTGGTTCCAAATAACAGAAATTAAAATAACTTCCTCCTTATACATCCCAAGGTCACTCTAGCCCATTTAGTAATACTCTAAACTGGCAGTTTATGTTCTGTTAACTGCTCAACATGACTCCAAGATTTTTTTCAGTCAATACTTTCTACAACAGAGTCTATTTCTTCATATTTTGTTCCCAGCTACAGAGCTTACAGCTCATTTTTGTGAAAGGTATGCTGTTTGTCTATTCCCAACCCATATTACTAGGTTGTAAGTGGGATCTGTCTCACTTTAAGTCTTTAAGTGTTTTGCCAGTGTCTGCTATCTACATTTCCTCTATAGTCAGTGGAGGAAGTCCTACCTTAGGAATGAATGAATCTTGATCTGGAGGATCCACTTTTAATGCCCGAAACCTAGCTCTGATCTTTCTGTCAGATGAAAGGCTTTTGATAATACTTTTATTTTTCAAAATTATCTGATAAAACTATTTCACACCAAAGACAATTGACAAAGAAAGAAATCTGAAAGGTTAGTCCATATCCCTGTAACTATCCCCCAATCCACCAACGTCAATGAACTTACTATCAAAGACTGGCCATGCACTGAGGACAGAAAAAACAACAAACATTCAATTTTCTACATTAGACTTTACCAGCTGTGTAAAACTGGTTAAACAGCAGGAGAGGAGTATGTGCTGTCTTACCAATCTAGGAATTAGTTTGCTTATAAGCAAGCAGATTTCTAGCACCATCATTACAAGATTAACAAAGGCAATTTGGGAATCAAAGTGAAAAGGAGACAAGACAAAGGTATCATTGGGGTGGTACCTGTTGGAATCGGATATCCAGATCAAATGTGATCGGTTCTCTAGGATTGCAGATCACTGGTAGGCTGTACTCCTGATGTGGAGCAGTGGTACAAGCTATCAGCTTCACAGTGTACATTCCAGAATAGTCCCGAACCTGAAGAGAGGGAGAGAACTGTTCCACCAACATCCTAACTAACATGCTGGGGCAACAGAAGACACAGTGAAAGCTGAGGTTTTACCGCAAAATCTGACACAAAGCTCCACTGCTGTATTGGCTGGTTGTACGTTGGCTCACTTCGGATGAGGCTGAGGCTAAAAGTCAGGCCTGGGTGATCAGCTGACATAACCATGGAAGTTAGAGATGAAGCTAAAAACATGCCAAAATACAGATTTGTCACCTTTAGTATTTCGCTGCAAACTCTCAGAGCCTGAAAAACATTTCCAGTAATTCATAAACCATAATGCCATAGTTGACTTTAATACCTTCACAGGGCACTGGCTTTTATTAACTGAAACTAACAAAATCAATTACAGTCAACACAGCTAGGCCCTCTTGATTCTTGTTCCGGAGTCTATTAAACAGTTGCTTTTGGGCTACACAACAAGAACTGTATGAAGATTAAATTTAACAGACAGGCAAAACAGTCGAGAGTGGAATGGCAAAGATCTATAATCCCTTCTGTTGTAAACTTGGAATGTTAGCCCAGCAAAGACAAAGCCATTTCTCCTAGCAATGTAACTCTTTCAGCTCTGCCTGATAGGCAAAAAATAACATGTTAGAGGACACATGAGGAAAAGTAGAAGCACATGAAGGAGTTTTCTAGGTTAATAAAATTGAATTAAACTAAAAGAGATTTCTTCAAATTATTTCTTTCCCCTTCTCATTATTGTTCAACAGATTTAATTTACTTGGGTAATCTTTTCCATGGTTGACATTCCTGCTCAGATTTCTATCTGCAGACAAAGTCTTACACCTGTGATTACTCTGAATAAAGGCAGTGGGGTTTAAACAGATTAAATTGCAGGATCAGGTCCTCAGCAAAGGCTAATTGAATAGCAGTAAGAATGTTTTAACATAGAGATACAATACTCATACGAGACCTTTTCTGAAAAAAAGCTAAGTAACCTAGAAAAGCTTCAAGTTAGAGAAGAAGTTTTAATGCTGTTTAAATTTCTAGGGCAATAGAAGTAAATAGCTAATCATAGCTTTTGGATTAAAACCATATAGTCATATAGCTCTCTAGTGGACAGAATGGCCTAGATCTTCATCTTTCACAAACTGAGCTCTCAGACAAGTGGAACTATCTGCTTTGCATCAGATTCATCCATATTTCATTTAAGTTTGAATATAATCATTAATGACAAGTAAGAAATGCTGAGAAGAGGAAAAATCCTTATCTGAAGAACACAGTAAATAAAAAACATCATAGATCAGTAGCAGAACAAAAGACAAATGAATAGCATAAAATCTGGGAGAGGTGCCTTGCTCTTATGGCACTGCTAAAGTGTAGATTAAGCTTACCAGGATGGGACATCACAAACAGACCATGAAACCGGGCTCCAGTCTTGAAGTTGACAACCAAGCGCCCCTCCTCACTAATACGCATGCTGGTTGGGTACAGGGAGCCTGGCGGCAGAAGCCAATTCATAATGTTTATTCCACTTGCAGATGACAAATAAATCATACTCCTATGAAACACCAGCCCCACTCTTTCATTTCCCTTTGTCATGTCAGGTGTTTAGGATAGGGCCTGCTGCTACCTTCTGGACTCACTTGAGATTCTTCTCAAACAAGAATTTAGACAGCAAGGCCTTTTCACAATACTTCAACCTTCCAAAGCACATAGAGAACTTCCCTNGGTTGCTGTCTGGGCTGCATGCGCACACTGCAGGCTCATGTTGAGCTTTTCATCACCCCAGACCCCAAGGTCCTTTTCTTCAGGTCTGCTCTCCAGCCGTTCACCACCCAGCCTGGATTTGTGCTTGGGATTGTGCCTACCCAGGTGCATGCACACATGTTTTCACATGTTCTCATAGACTCTCACAGACAGGAAAATCCACAGCACAGACTGTGCTCGTGTTTAGTCAACAGCATGGTCAGCTGCCAGGGTGTTCTGTAGAGCAGCAATTATTTTGTTTCCACCAGGTATTCAAGCTGGCTCCTACCAATGGAAACTGCTTCAGAGATATTTATCAGTGCTTCTCTATCTAATGTCCCAAGGCAGCACCTACAAGCATTTAGCTGTAGTGGTTTGTTGTGGCTTCCATGGCAATTTGTTTGAGTGTTAAACTCATTTTGACAAGCTTTGCATTGTTGGCAACTTCTGTCATGAGTCTGGCCCAAAATAGAGGCCTAACATTTGCTAATTTCAGATTACAAGGTCTTATTTATATGTCAGAAGTGGTTTATTGCTGTAGCTTGAAGCCAAGTCCCTTTTCCTCTAATGTTCTGCAAAGCCTCAGAGTTCAGGTGTTTCCTCCAATGCTCCCTTACAGAGAGTCAGTGATGTGCCACCATACTGCCTGTCAGAAGCAAGAAGGAAACAGGATGTTCTTCCTTGATTGTGTCAAGAAACCTAACAAACACACCAATGTGAATGTGTACCACACATAAAAAAAAAAACATCTGTTACTGGTACATTAGAAATATATATATGCATGAATTGTGGCTCTAGAAGACCTTGACTGCTTTATAGTTTTATGTAGAGTAGTTTTATATAGTTTTATGTATCCAGAAGTATGGAAACAAATTGGAAAATAGTTAACCTCTTCCCGCCCAGAAAAACAGCTGCTTAGTGTGCAAAGCCCTGGAGAGAAAAAAATACTGCCCAAGTTAGATTTGGATATGTTGGGGGTCTACTTTGCACTACCTCACTTTGCTTATGATTTGTTTTCTGCTGGGTTTTTAAAGGGAGCTGTCGATGTTTGGCATCTCTGAAGACTTAGCCACCAGCTCCTTGAACAGAGGAGTAAGAAATTAAAGCATCAAAGATGGGAAAATATGACATAGAGATGCCATATAACTGTTGAGACTGAGGATTAGATCTGATTGTGATTTGGTGACTAGTAGATCACATGATTTGTGGCATGTGGCTTATTCTTTAGGCATGGCATAACATGTGCTTCATTCTTCATGCACTGTAGATTCCACTTGCCACTCCTCATTTCCTGCTCTTAAGATAAGGACAGAAACAAGATGAGGACAGAACCTGTATAGCAATGAATTCTGTAGTTTATATAAACACTTTGCAGACACAAACAATGGTTTTGTGTTCACTGCAGTCCTGAAATTGTGTGAGTGTATGCACATAATTATAGCTGGTGTATACGTTCTAGCTGAGTCAGAGACAGATGTGGAACATCTGAAGCTTAATGCTGGGAAACACTAAGCAAATCTGCATGTGTAGAACAAAGCAACATATAGGTGTAACTATACATTTTATTTTTTGTAGACCTCTGTATGTCACTATATTTAAACAATAAATTACTGGGTGTTTTTTTTTTTTTTGGCAAAGATAAATTCTGTAATGATAGAGTTTGCTTTGTTGACTAATTATATTCACGAGCATTTATTGACACTATCACATTTAAAGACTGTTTAACAGTTTACTACTCTAACACATAGGAGAGGTTATTAGACCCATTCTGTATTTCTCTGTATCTTTTGACTGCTTCACAATCAATGTTTTCAAAATAACAAACGTTTCTGAAAGTGTACATGACATTACAGAAAGGTTTCCTTTTATTTTGCCATTAAAGTGCAAACAACTTGTGTGGTAATGCAGAATCTGAACATATAGTGAACCTTCAGGTTCTAAGCAGAAATAAATGTATTAATTTTTACATGTGGACTTCAAACATAACAAGACAATTAATCTTCCTTTTCAATAAAAGAACTGAAGGAAAATTTACAGTTTTCATAAACACCCCAGAAGAGCACTGTGAGTGTTAGGAAATGGTTGTTTTCAACTGATAACAAACGATTTTACTACTTATTTCTTAGTATTAGAATGACTGAAAAATCATCCTACTGTGTTCAAATCACATTCTTAGTAACAGAACATGAATTTGATGGAAATAAATCCAGTACTCACCTTGGAGCTCTGCCTCAGGTGGGCTACCGATCCCATCTGTCCACAGGATGGCAGTGTCATACACAAAAGTCAGACGAAGCTCCGACTGTAGGTCGAAATGCTGCCAGCCTCCTACGCCCACCGGAGAGTGGAAAACATAAGAGACGTACAAGGGGACTCTCAGTGTGACATAGGACTGTACTAGGTTGAGAACCTGTAAAATGGAAAATTATTTACTTAGTTTAATGGTCATGAAAGGCAGCATTGCACAGGTAATCAGAATGCAAGAGAAAGAAAACATAAGCTGAAATAAGTATTGTGACTGAATCTAATTCTCTCACTACAGATGAAGTGCAAACTATTATATGGATTCAGCATGAGCTTTGATTCTTTCAAATTCCATGTTTTAATTTCAAACTGAGCATGTGTTCTGATAAACCAAACTCTTCAAATTTAACTCATCAATTTTTTGTAAAAAAAAATTTTAAGTACATAAACAGTATGTCTACAAATGGAGGCTTTAAACATTTTTTTCAGGTATCCTTCTGCATTTCTCTATCCTTGTGGTTTAATCATCTCTTTTGCTGATATTTTTACATTACTATTCTCTAAGAAGCTCTTCTGGAAGACCTTGAATTTGCTCAGACATCATTGCAAGACTGAGTCCTTGAACTGTCCTTATTCATCTCTAGAACTATTACTTCTTTTGTGCATAGAGAGCAGCTCCCACGCAAACACACAAACCATACTGTTTATCACTGTCTGAAAAATAACATGCAAATTGAAATAGATTTTAAAAATAGACCTTTTTATGCATGTATTGTACAAAACCAGAACTGTAATTATCAGAGAATTTCATATTCTATGTACATATTTTGATGAGAGAAAGGCAAAAACATTGTGGATAAACTGTGACCTCTTAAGACAGCTCTTGCATGATACATGGTTCCAAAACTTTATGAAGAGACTTTGTATTTATGTTCTGTTACAAAAACTTTCTCATTCATATCTCTCTGATTAGAAATGTGCAAGTCAGATCCTTTTAGAACATTTTAGATTTTCTTAGAAAGACATGGAAGGAAAGGCATTGAGAACATCTCCCGGTAGGAAACTTTCCAAAGGAGTAAGAGGTGTTGAACCCTCATTTACTTCCAGTAGAAGTGTCACAAGTAAATTTGTACATCTGAATATTTGATGATCCTTGAGGTCCCTTCCAACTGTACCATTCTATGATTCTATGATTTCCCTGGAGGGATTATCTTACAAGCTTTTAAAGAGATTTCTGCATGCTTAAAAAGCCCCAAAATTCAAAGAACTTTGCAAGGTGTGCAAAAACCAAACTTTGCAGGTTCACCCAAGGGACCGAGCATCCATTAACCTTACAGTTACTTTAGATTTGCAAATGCCAGACAAAGCTTTTGGTAATACTGTGAAATCATGAATTTATTACTTGTACTCACTAAATACTCTGAGCCAATTAAGGAGTTCCTTACAGCAAATGTTTGCAGTTGCCACAACTCACTTCCATACATGATAGTCCTTGATCTACACACTATGCTACCAAACCCCTTTCCACTTCTGTTGTTTGTATTGTTCCATAGAATGTGCTAACATTTAGAGGGTAGACAGTCTGGAAATACATAGAGTTATGCAGCAAAGCAGCCTGGTAGATAATATTAGATGTTACTGTTCTAGATTATTTTATATTGATGCTTTGTTAGTTAAACACAATCAAGATAATCTACTTAGAATAAAAATGAGTTTTTCTTCTCTATATGTATTGGATGACAAATTGAAGTTAGACAAAAATATTATTCTTTAGCCCTATTTAAGTGGCAAGTTCATCTTTGAAATATCTGCATGGATTATTTACAAGGTCTTGCAATGACAGGACAAGAGGAAATGGGTTTAAACTGGCAGAGGGGAGATTTAGACTGGATGTTAGGAGAAAGTTCTTTCCAGTGAGGGTGTTGAGGCACTGGTACAGGCTGCCCAGGGAGGTTGTGGCTGCTCCCTCCCTGGAGGTGTTCAAGGCCAGGTTGGACACCTTGAGTAGCTTGTCCTAGTGGGAGGTGTCCCTGCCTATAGCAGGGGGTTGGACCTCTATAGATGATCCTTGAGGTCCCTCCCAACCTTACCATTCTATGATTCTATGATTCTATATCTAAGCAATTATTTTAGACATGGATTTGCAAAATTGTTCTAAATAACACAGAATTCCCATTTTCTTAAAAAAAAACAAACAAAAAAAACCAACAAAAAACCCCCCACAACCTAGGTGTGATGCAACTTATTGTTTGCCTCTGATTCAGGAGTAAACTCAAACATTTGTAATTTCCTGGGACAGTATCAAGATCTGAATACATTTGGCACAACAAATGTGTTACAGAATCACAGAATCACAGAACTGACCAGGTTGGAAAAGACCTCCAGGATCATCGAGTCCAATCTATCACCTAACCCTTCTAATTAACTAAATCATGGCACTAAGTGCCTCATCCAGTCTCCTTTTAAACACCTCCAGGGATGGTGACTCCACCATCTCCCTGGGCAGCCCATTCCAATGAGCAGTCACTCTTTCCATGAAGAACTTCTTCCTAACATCCAGCCTAAACTTGCCCTGGCACAGTTTAAGACTGTGTCCTCTTGTTCTGTCACTGGATACCTGGGAGAAGAGACCGTCCCCCACCTGGCCACAACCTCCTTTCAGGTAGTTGTAGACAGCAATGAAGTCTCCCCTGAGAGGGGGAGTACTCCAGGCTGAACAACCCCAGCTCCTTGTAGGCTCCTTGTAGGGCTGTGCTCCAGCCCCCTCACCAGCCTTGTTGCCCTTCTCTGGACACATTCAAGCACCTCAACATCTTTCTTAAATTGAGGGGCCCAGAACTGGACACAGTACTGAAGGTGTAACCTAACCAGTGCTGAGTACAGGGGCAGAATGACTTCCCTAGTCCTGCTGGCCACACTATTCCTGGTACAGGCCATGCTGCCATTGGCCTTCTTGGCCACCTGGGCACACTGCTGGCTCATGTTCAATTGCCTGTTAACCAGTACCCCCAGGTCCCTCTCTGCCTGGCTGCTCTCCAGCCAATCTGTCCCCAGCCTGTAGCGCTGCTTGAGCTTGTTGTGGCCAAAAAGCAGAACCTGGCACTTGGCCTTGTTAAGACTCATGGCCTTGGACTGTGCCCATCTATCCAGCCTGTCCAGGTCCCTCTGCAGAGCCCTCCTGCCCTCTAACAGATTGACACATGCTCCCAACTTAGTGTTGTCTCCAATCTTACTGATGCTGGACTCAATCCCCTGGTCCAGATCATCAATGAAAATGTTAAACAGGACTGGGCCCAGCACTGATCTCTGTGGCACACCACTAGTGACTGGCTGCCAACTGGATCTATCACCATTCACCTCCACTCTCTGGGCTTAGCCATCCAGACAGTTCTTAACCCAGCATAGAGTGCCCCTGTCCAACCCAAGGGCTGCCAGCTTGGCCAGGAGTTTGCCATGGCAGACAGTGTCAAGGAGCTTGCTGAAGTCCAGGTAGACTACACCCACAGCCTTCCCCATGTCCACTAGGCAGGTCACCTGGTCATAAAAAGAGATCAGGTTGGTCAAGCAGGACCTGCCCCTCCTAAATTCGTGAAGGCTGGATCTGATCCTCTGGCCATCTTGAAGGTGCCCTGTGATTGTACTCAGGATGATCTGCTCCATTATCTGAGGTCAGGCTGACAGGTCTGTAATTTCCTGGGTCCTCCTTCTGACCCTTGGGGATAGGCACCACACTGGCCAGCTTCCAGTCTTCAAGGACCTCTCCAGTGAGCCAGGACTGTTGATAAATGAAGGAGAGAAGCTTGGCCAGCTCATCTGCCAGTTCTCTTATCACCCTAGGATGGATCCCATGTGGTCTCATAGACTTGTGAGGATCCAAGAGGCCCAACAAGTCCCTAACTACTTTCTCATGAATTATAGGGGGGCTGTTTTGTTCCCTCACCTCACCTACCAGCTCAGGAGGCCAGCTGTCTTGAGGACAACCTGCCTTGCTATTGAAAATTGAGGCAAAGAAAGTGTTAAGCACCTTTGCCTTTTCCTCATCTCTAGTCACTACATTCACCTCCCTGTCCAATAAAGAGTGGAGGTTATCCCTGCCCCTCTTTTTGTCATTAATATATTTATAGAAACACTTCTTGTTATCATTCACAGCAGTGGCCAGTCTAACTGGGCTTTTGCCTCTCTAGTTTTCTTCCTACATGACCTAGCAACATCCTTAAAGTTTTCCAGAGTTACTATTGAGAAGTCTCCACAGAGAAACTATGCTGGATTTTCTTTGTGCGGGTTTTTGGTTTTTTTTTTTTTTTTTTTTTTTTTNTTTTTTTTTTTTTTTTTTTGCATATTGTATAGTAAGAGTTAGACACTGAAATCAAAGATCTGAAATTGCTTGTTAGGAAGAGTCAAAGGTAGACTCTGTGGAAGAAGATTTAATGTATGTCCTTCAATCTCTTGCAAAGAAGCACACATAATGCTTAATGATGATGTAGGGGAGGATTGGGCTATCACATAGGGAGAATTTAATGACCTTGAGGACTTAAATAATAGAAGTGAGATGAAAATTTTACAGCATGAAGTATAAGGTAATAGATAGTTGTGACACGGATTTCTGTTAGAAATGAAAGACATTACTTAGTAACAAAAGTAGGGGGGGGGGAAATTTGGTATGTGAGTTGATCACATCATAACTATGACCTTCCTACCCTCTCCATGTGACATGATCCTAAGATAAACTGAGGAATGGGGTGGAAATTAGAAGCATGCATGCCATTATACAGAGCACTAGTGAGAAGCTTATCTGGAACAGCTTTGATCATCCATGCTTGAAAAAGCCTAATTTGCATTGTAGACTGCGGAAAAAGAAATCAGCATAATCAAAGGAATGGTAAAACTACCTGATGAGAAGATACTAAAAGAGCCAAGTTGTTTAGCCTAGTACAACAAAGGCCAAGAGGCAGTAAGAATGCTGTATATAAACATCAGGAGATGAACAGCAGAGAAGGGCCACTAATAATGAAAGATGGTGCTGACATGGGAACAAAGTGGCACAAGATGGCCATGACAAATACATACTAGAAATCAGAAGAATTTCTAGCCCTCAGTGTGGTGGCATTCAACAAGAGTAGTGTCTACATGAAATCCTATTAGTTTTTAGATTAAGTTTACTAGTGTTGAACCACATTACATAGAGTTCAAGCAAGGGCCTGGACAGAGTGATCCTCAAAACCTCTTATGGTTCAGTATCTTATGCCACCTCAATAAAAGAAAACACTTCTTTCAAAGCTTGCCTTGATTTTCAAGTACAAGGTAACACCAGCTCTTCACATATGCCATACATAAAGCAATTTATTAATGGGGTTTGTAAGCCACCTTTTGGTTTTGGTTTTTTTTTTTCTCTTCTGTTCAATGGTGATACAGTGTTAACAGGCTTAACTTCTGGGGCAAGTCTGCCTGAAATACTGCTCCTTTCCCATACACTATTATTGCTCTGTGGGAACCAAAGAACTGTCTCCATTTCTAGGACCCTGGAATTTAGAAAGTAAGTTGTTATTTTCTAGTAAAAATAGCAAGACATATCTGGTCAGGCTGGGAATCTATTACTGTACTTATGAGTGTCTGTGTGCTTGCATCAGTATAGCTCCCCTTATGTGTGATTCATAGAATGCAGGGAGAGGAATGACTTCTTGCTAAACCAGCTGATTGAGCTTTTATGCACACAAACTGTTCTTTGGGTACTCATGGATTTGCAGATGTGGAGGAAAATCTACAGTACTGAGAGCCAGAGAATTACTGTATAAATACTTCTTCCTCTCCTAGAAGTAAATTAAAATTTACAAGGCCCTCGCCTTCTCATTTCTTGTTGTAAAGGGAAATGCCATGGCTCTTCAGTAGGCAGAAAAGAGAAATCTCAAGACATGCTAGATGAAATACAGAGGATCTTTTTGATATAATAAAAATAAAATAAAAAGAAGAAATTAACCACAGAGGAAAACTGTGTCAGAGCAAGTGAGCAGACCACCAGTAAATGAGTTGACAGAATGTGTTAGAATCATAGAATCATAGAATGGTAAGGTTGGAAGGGACCTCAAGGATCATCTAGTTCCAACCCCCTGCCATAGGCAGGGACACCTCCCACTAGCACAGCTCACACAAGGCCTCGTCCAACCTGGCCTTGAACATCTCCAGGAAGGGAGCATCCACAACCGCCCTGGGCAACCTGTGCCAGCATCTCACCACCCTCACTGGAAAGAACTTCCTCCTAACATCCAGTCTAAATCTTCCCTCTGCCAGTTTAAACCCATTGCCCCTTGTCCTGTCATTGCAAGACCTTATAAATAGTTACACAAATGGAGGGGGTCTTACTTCTCTAACCCTCTTAATAAGGTTGTTTAGGCG
This sequence comes from Ramphastos sulfuratus, assembly GCA_013399055.1. Classification (NCBI taxonomy): domain Eukaryota; kingdom Metazoa; phylum Chordata; class Aves; order Piciformes; family Ramphastidae; genus Ramphastos; species Ramphastos sulfuratus. The sequence continues at coordinate 22,946 of WBNM01034601.1, read as the reverse complement.
AACATGAGAAAAAAACATTCTTTCCATTGAGTTATCTTTATTTCCCAGCATTGCCTGCAAAGCCTATTGAAAGTAGCCAGCTGTTCATATTTTATCTCAGTGTGACACTGATGAAACCAAAATGGTAACTTAGAGCTGTGTTAAGTGTAGGATCAACTTAATTGCTGTGGAGAGACAGAACAGGTGCATTATGTATCTATGCATTCTGTGCACAGGAGATTTTATCAGTTGTGGTGACAAAATTATATCCATTAACACTAATTTTAAACAATAATAGATGGGTGTGACTCTCGGCCTTGTGATTTCAGGAAATACAGACTACAGGTGCATCTCAGCTAAACTAGGGAAATTCTGTCTAATGCTTTGTGACAATGCCAGGTCTGGAGAATTGGAGAAGACAGAAGACAAAAACTCTTCCAGACAAGGAACAAACTCCTACAGTTAACATGTGAAAAAAATGTAGATCAGAAGTCACTCAAATACTGCATCTCAAAATTCATTTGTGTGAAGGAAGAACATGATTTATACTGCACTTCAATATAAGAAGTGAAGATTTATACATTTTCTTTGAAAGATAAATTATCACAGAGCATAAAGCCTATTTTTGAACACTAACAACCCCCATTTAAGACTCTGCAAATATTAATGGAAGTTTCTGTAGGTGTTCTTCTTTTGTTCCCTTTTCTGATGCAAACTGTCAAACTTCATTAAGTAAAAAAGCACAGTTAGGTTGAGAATCTGTCATGTAACAAGTGAGAATATTTAAAACCAGAAGTATTTTCAGTTAAGGCTTTAGGGCATGGACTCTGTTCTACATTTATATTGTGGTTTATTTATCTGTCTTACATTCCCAGAGGGCAGAATTTGGCAGTCGGTGTATGTGTGCACTGATAAAATCATAACTAGAAATTAGAAGCAGCACAAGTTCATGTTTTGCACTGCATATCACAATGAAAAGAACTTTTCATAAAAACATATATTTTTGTCCTCCAAATTACCCTAAGCCTCTTTTTCTATTGCATTTACTTGCTACGTCTGTGAATTTGAGACATGCAAGCTTAACAATGTTATCAATTAGCTGTTTACACAACAGCTAAGATTGGCCCCAAGAAGGCATGCAGCCAGGTAGGGTCACAGGTGAAATGCAAAGCAGGTTTGTTTAAAGAAGTCTGAATGGAGAGAAGACTGCAATACAGCCTTGAAATGCCAGCTTTTTGAACAATTCAACCTCTGACTTTGTCACACAGTTGGTACATTAACTTTATAGTAGAGTTTTTAACTCACAACACTTTCTAAATGCATGTATTTGCAGCTAGAGAAAAAAACCCAACATGTTTGACTTTTAGTGAACTTCAATGTGAAGGGAATACAAGTTGCAAGACTTTCTTAAACTTAATCCTGGGGGCTGAACCAAAAATAAAAATCTGAAAACAGAATAATTTTCTATTTGCATTTTGCAGCATTAACTGAGATTTTTCAGAAGAGGTGACTTTTCCCATTAAAGCATGCCTGTGGAAATATTAGAACTGGTAAAGTTGGAAATACACTGTTTCTGTGTAATAAAACACCTCTCTGCAAGCTGTTTCGTAGAAGCTGTGTCAATATGTTAGTGATTTTAAAATCTGTTTTCAGATGGGATTTTCAAACACTCAATGCCATAACATATGTAGCATGATTGTGAACTGAATATATTGGAAGAGAGACATTTTTAGTTTTGGCCAGAAATAACTTTTTGGTTAGAGAATAAAACAAATTGCTCAGCTGTACTCAACCACAGACATAAATCTGTAGATTCAAGTATTTTAATATATGGTCTTTACCTTCTTGTTTCTGTTAAAGACTTGCTTAACTGGCTGCTGTTAATACAATTTGTTTGAGTGTTTTTGGCTTTCCTGTGCCAAGTCTGGCAATGGACTGGAACTAGAGAAAGCAACATCCACATATAAATACTTGGCCAGAGCTACACATAAGCCTTAGGATATCAAACTGTCTGGATACAGCAAACGGTAAAACAGAAAAAAATTAGATCAAATAATATTTCACACTCTATCAAGTAAGCATAGACCAACATTTTAATATAGGATGGTTGCTTGTTTGGTTTTCAACTTTTATTTTTTTCCCCCTTTCCCCCTTTCTTTCTATTTTGAAAGTTCCTTTCATGGACAACTGTCACTCTTCTAGCACCTGTATCTTCAGTATGTGAGATATCTTTAGTCTTAAGATGTCTGTAGTCTTACAATGTCTCCACAAAGTAAACTCCAACCTTTATTAATTACTGGAAAATACAGGAAGACAGCCTTTGGATAGGAGACTTCCACATTTTTAAAGCCTCTACATATCCAAACACATGCACTGGATTTTAGTCTGTGTCTATAGGTTGTCCAAAAGAACACTGGGTTTGCTAATAATCAAAGTTGACCTTAACTTTAACCAGAAGAGAACTACAATTCAAATGAATTAGCTCAATTTAACGGGGAGTAGGTCTTTAGTTTTAAATATGTTCCCTGAGCTGCACATCTAAATCCACATTTAGATACATAAATGTCTGATTTTCAAATTTGGTGAATAAAGGCAGATCACAGGAACAAAGCATCAGGCTGTATATTGAAAGGAGTGCTGCATCTAACTCACACAGGGTTTGCTCATGCACAGCGTAATTGAGAAAGAGAATGGGTCACAAGCAAAAGGTCTCAAAGAAAACTAAGACCTTCTCAGTATGTATTATGACAGTTCATGAGTTCATGGGAACTGGGTAAGACAGCTGCAGCCTGCAGCAAACACTAGGAACACTGCCAGAAGAACTACACCAGCTGCAGGTCTCCCACCTCACTTCTTGCTGACTGAAGTTCATCTTCTTCCCCTACCATAGGAAGAACTCCTATAAAGCAAAGGTCGGCATCACACAACATATTGCCGTTTGTTTTTGTGAAATCTATCTGTCTGAATCAACAGTGGTCCCTTTGTTTGACCATACAGGTGCTGGAGCACTAGAATCAAGGAACAGAATTTTGACCTTCAAGACATAGCCAAAATATCTGGTAAATTTGAGCTATTAAATTTGTAGTGGTAGCAGGATGTGGTATGATGTTATTTATCTGTTCTGTCTGTACAATAGAATTTAAGCTTCCTTTGTGCACTAAAAAAACATGGTGAAAACCATAGCTGCCAGCTTTCCTCTCACAGAGGAGGATTATTAATTGTTCACTGAAGGAGAAAAAACCAACAATGGTAAGGACCACAGAGATAGGGCACTGACTGCCTCCCCTCTCAGCTGGAAGGGGTCATGTGAAGATAAAGACCAAACTTGGAGAAGAATTAAATGGAGGTGGGGGAAACAGGCAGGGCAGTGAAGCGCATACTGGCTGTGGGGCAGTGCTCCACTGCTAGAAGTAATTCAGCTTGATATTTCACTTAACACACTGTAACCTTTTAGCCATAACATACAAGGCAGTTTCAACTGCAGTTTCATGTCTCTGATGCCTCCCTCTTTTTAAATTATGCACCTAACATTACCATTTATGCTTGTCCTCCATAACTGAATACATAGGTTCTTCTAATTTACTAAAACATTGCAATAGCATTTATTTTCTCCTCTGCCTATATGCATGTGGACATATATAAATTTTATTTAGACACACATTTGTCTTAATTACCTATTCAGCCTTTTCTTGAAAAGACACAAAAGTATTTAACATGGAAAGTATTTATATCAGGTCTTCCTTTTTCACTGTGGGAGAAGCAGCTTGCAAAGATCACAGAATCAGTGTTACAGCTGCTGGGCAGCTGTGTGTGATGAGCTTATGATTATGTTGTGCAGAAAATAAGAATATACAGTTACATGCTGCATGGGCATGATGAGATAGTCAAAGGAACGATGAGTTGAAGAAATTTTATCATTCTAAGACTGCTGTCATTTTTATCTTGTGGGAATATGCAAAGCTCACATCCCACACTTGCATGCCCTCCCTTTCCCTTCAACAGGTTCATCGTTTCAGTGGAATGTATCTGTAGGAGGATCTGCTTGTAGCAGAGAGGCAACCCCACACAAATGCACCAACAATGAGCTTCCAACATCAAGGCAGAGTCCTTGAACTGGTCTCTGTGATAGAAAAAGGAATCAGAACTGACAACAGAGTGCTGAGATGACTTATCCATCAAGGATTTTGTATCTCTGAAGGGCAGAAGCTCATCTTACATTTATTCTCATCATATACTGTAGGGAGTATGTAATATCTAGTTAAAAGAGGAAGAATGTTAGAAAGTTAACCAAGGGCTAAAGAGAGCCTGGTGCAATTTCTCGTCCAGAAAACTGACTGTATGATCATCTGCAGACATCCATAGAGTAAGGTGGACTTTAGGCATGTAAGTATAAAAGAAAAAAAAAAGAGAAAAATCAGCTTACCAGCTTCAGTATCCATATGTCCATTGGCACCTATGCTTTTAGAAGTAAAATAGCTTTTCATGTTGCGCATGCCTATAAGTTTCCTTGGGCAATGATAGACTTTTCTCACCTGTTAAGGTCCACGCCCTTTGGGACTGACAAAGTAAGACTGAGATCTAATAAGCAGATGGCTCCCTGACAAAAAGAACACCTGTTGGAAAGCAAAAAGCTACGGCCATTTCACACAGTGGCATCATCCTTTGCAGAGTGGCTCAACAAGGAAGGTCAGTTAGTCAGGAAAGAGCGTTAGCTTTACCACACAGTTGTCATGCTGTGGATGGACTTCTCTGAAATGAGATACTGCATTTCCAGTCTTTCTTTCAGCCTGTAGGATTTTTCCCCTAAGAGATTTTCCAGTGTCATAAAGAATTGATCTTCATAGCTACAGTTTTTGTAGTTCAGACTACTTCACTGGGATCAGATAGGCTTATACACTAATTATATTGGAAAGACCTAGAGATTAAGTTCACTGTCACTGCACCAGAGAAAATCTTAGACCCTTTTGCACATTGCTATAAATTTCTAGATATATTTTTTCAAAGGACACCTGAAGATCTCTCTAATCTTTTTGTTTTAATTCCCCAATCACTTTCACAATGCTGCCGTAATGGCAGCTATTCCACACTGGCAACTTCTTTTTGCTTCCTGATCAAGAAGTTTTCTGTTGGGCAACGTGATCACTGTGCTGTCTGCACTGGTGGGTGTTGCTACACAGTGGGCAAGAGGTCAGCTGAGCCAAGCAGCTGGTAGGACACTGCAGTCCATTGCTATCAAAAGAAGGCTCTCACCATTCTTTTATAGTCTTTTTTTTTTAAGATATAGCAGGACTAATACTAAATAGCCCAGTGCTATCAATGAGTTAAAAGCAACCCATTAGAACACTTTTATTCTAAGAAAAGATTAAGGTGGCTTACTTTACAGGAAAAGTGGGATTGATTTTTCCTAAAATACTTGAAAACTGTAGTGAGAGAAAAATCATAGCAAATTTAATTAATACTAAATTAATCCCTGAATATCAATTGGACAAAGATTTTACATGCAAGCTATTAATATTTAATGGATATTGACAGTTTTAAGAAATAAGCTGTCCCTAGGGGAAATCTATTTCTTATTAAGAAAAAAAAATAACACTTTTCAACTAAATTAATTCTAAACCAAATTATTTCTACTAGCATAGACACATTATAAGGGAAATCTTTCATTTAAAGAACACAGTGCAAAATCAAGTTACAGTTTCGTACCTGTCCATCCGTGCCAATGGTGCCTCCACAATCTGTGAGGAGCTCAGACATGTCATAATAGCTAACAAACTCCCATAAGCAGGCTTCCAGATTCAGGTTGCGGTAGAAGCGTAAGGTATTGAGACCTCTAATTATTGGGCTATATTGATAGGGAATGGTCTCTCCAATTACAGCTGGGTTTTTGGTAGCATCGCTTAAGAATCCATGGTGGGTCTTCACTTCTGTGTAATCCAACAGGTTGGAGCATTTATGGTTTCCAACTCTAGTTCCATCAGGGCTAAGTGTTAGCTCAAAGTTGGAGAGCTCTCTTGTGGAAATAACAGGTAGCATGCCTAAAAAACATCAATTTATAGCACTATCACTAAATTTCAGTGGTCAGAGCTGCTTAATTTAGACAAAGTTTGCCAAACACTAAGCATGTTATGCAGTGCTTCTCTATTTTGCACTTAACAGCAAGTAACATTAAAGTTAATATGCTAATTGCATATAAGAATGTCATGCACAATAATCACATCTTTGTATTACAAAATGCCAAAAAGAATATTTCTAAATCATAGAATCATAGAATCATAGAATGATAAGGTTGGAAGGGACCTCAAGGATCACCTAGTTCCAACCCCCTGCCATAGGCAGGGACACCTCCCACTAGTACAGCTCACTTGAGGCCTCGTCCAACCTGGCCTTTGAACACCTCCAGGGAGGGAGCAGCCACAACCTCCCTGGGCAAATCTCCAACGTATTTTCCAATCAGTATTTTGTGGCTTTTTTTTCAGAAGTATATAGCAATTAAGTGGCTTTATATTATTTTAAGAAGTTCTTCTGTGCTCTTCAAAGGAGTTTTACAAAGTGTAGGTCTAGCCCAACTTATATAAACTATTCAATTAATCTGAAAACATCACAGTATCACAGTATCACAGTATAGCAAGGTTGGAAGAGACCTCAAAGATCATCAAGTCCAACCCACTACCACAGACCTCAAGACTAGACCATGGCACCAAGTGCGACGTCCAAACGTGCCTTGACCAGCTCCAGGGACAGTGACTCCACCACCTCCCTGGGCAGCCCATTCCAGTGGGGAATGACTCTCTCAGTGAAGAACTTTCTCCTCACCTCGAGCCTAAACCTCCCCTGGCACAGCTTGAGACTGTGTCCTCTTGTTCTGTCATTTAATCATAGAATGGTTTAAGTTGGGAGGGATCTCAAAGATCATCTAGTTCCAGACTACATCAAATCATCACATCAAAGACTAAATATCAACACAGTATCATATGCACCTTGTTGCAAACTGAACTTGTACATTCATCACATTGTTCTCTGGTCTCATATGTTAAAAAATTATAATATTATTTTGTCTATTTGAAAAACATGACCAATAAAATAGCTCAAATAGCAGCTCGTTGTATGAGTACTCTCAGCTCCACAAGAGAATTTATCATACCATCAATATGTGGCATTGTGACTGCCAGTTTGATGAGGTTGGCATAATCAGGATCTTCTGAGCCAGTATAGCGCAGTTTGGCAGAGAATGGTTCTGCTCCGACTACTCCTGACATACGAGGTTGACAAAGACCTAATGTAAAAAAAGAAAGGAACTTTATGTCCAGAGGAAACAATCTGTACTTTCCTTTCCACTACTTTTAGATGCACTTTTTTCACTGTACAACTTTCCAAAAAACAAATTTTCTTGAAAGACAGGTTTAACAGGAATTCATGCAAAAGAGGATTTCCAACAGAAATCATTACTCTTGCTAATATAGCTACAAAAGCAGCAGAGATGACACAAAGAATGTAACATGGCTGCAGAAGGGTAATAAAATACAGTGTTGTAATTTACCTTTATTGCTAACAATTACTCATTTGCCATATTATACAATAAACCAAAGTATCTGTCATGCAACAAAATGACATATGCTATCAGTCTGTATTCACGTGTATGTCAGTTCTTCACCTATGCTTCATAACATTATTCAGTACAAGTTTCACATAAACAGTTGGCTGGACAAAGGAGGTAAAGTACAGTAACTGAGAGACAGGCTGAGAATGCAGTATTGTTATTGATTAGGTATCAGAGAATCAGAGAGAGACAAAGAGAATATCAGAGGAAGGATGATTATGTATATCTCAAGCATCAAAAGATTTTATCTATGCTCTGTGATTGCACACTAGTTGCTTTAGTCCTTAGTCAAGGAAGACTGTGTACAGTGAGGTGTACAGTGAGGCTTGAATATCAAATGAAGCTTTTCCTCTGGCTAAGCATTCATGATAGCACTCCCATGTGGGTTTTCCAATGCCTAATAGGAGCTAAGACTGTATTGCAGCATTACTACCACTGAATTCAAAAGCCAACAGAAAACAGGTTTCACTAATTCAAATGCACTTTATATACTGTTCTCTTGAACACAGACGTTTGCTATGTGAATAACTGTTTAAAGATGATAACCGTTTTATTTATACAATACTCTGTGTTAGAAGAGTTTTTGCACTGCTTCTATGAAGAACAGAAGAGAAACTGAGACTGTAATGTTAAAACACCTAACCACATAACTGGATTTTGTTAGGATGGAATTTGGGATCAAAAGGTGTTTTGCAAGAGGTAATGATGTCTTACCTTCTGATGTGCTTATAGTTATAATAGGGCTCATAAGCTCAAGACCTGCATTTCCATCTGAATTCACAGCACGAGCTGCACACTGGACACGAGAACCAGCTTGAAAGTAAATGGAGTCAAGTGTAATCATCTTGGAGGAAGTGAAGAAGGTATCAAAGTCAACATCCTTCATGGGGCTAGTCACACCATCAGGACCAGTGGGTGCACTTACAAGCCACCGGTATTGTGTTAGAGTATTATTGATATTCTCACTGACACATATAGAACCAGTCTTGTCGAAGTCTTCATATTTAGGATTACAAGCCTGCAGAACAAGGCAGATGTGTTAACAGTTTATTTACTTCTTGGAAAAGGAATTTTAATTTATCAAACTCATGAACAAAATGGAATTCATGATCCCAGTAAATCATAGAATCATAGAATCATTTGGTTTGAAAGAGTCCTTTCAGATTATCAAGTCCCAACTGTAACCCAACTACCACGGCCATTAAAATATATACTGAAGCACTACATCTACACACTTCTTGAACACCTCCAGGGATGGTGACCCTACCACCTTCCTAATTTAATTCTGGAAACATACTTTGAATTTCAAGATTTCTTTTGTTTTATTTAGGAGAACCATTCAACATATGATCCATTCCTGTGCATAAGGAATGATGTGAGAAACAAACTGAAGATGCAGACAGACCAAAACATTTCTCTGTGCATATGAGTATTCATGCAAATCTTTCAGTTGCAAAATTACAGTGAAAGAAGCCCGTGGAACTTCAACAAAGTTCACTCTGTGGCACTCTGAAAACAATGGCTCATCTGTTATCTCCAGTGATTTTAACTCTGCAAATTAAGGAGATAATGCAGGAAATGGTAAGGACATGCAATCACGGACATAGTGTGAGTATCGAATTGTTTTTAGTGATTGAACAAATTAAATATCTTTCTATGCTTTTTTTTCCTTCTAAAAATTGATTAATTGTCCAGATAGATTAGTTCTTAGGATAGCTGTACCCTTGAACTCATGTGTTTCAACAATATGGATTGATACTGAGTGCCTAAAATCTGCTGAATGAAATCCATATATTGATTTTGTTCCATCTTTCCACAAAGATACTCACTGTGATACAGATGACAGGATAACCAGCTATGGGACTGGTTCTCTCTTTAGCTCTAGAAGTATCATCATATATCAGAAGGGATACAACTTGAGGGACAGAGGGAAAGGTGACATCTGCCATGCTGTTAATTTCTTCAATGTAAACAATGGCCTTGGCTGTCTGATAATGAAAAGACAGAAACAGTTCTCTGTGAACATTTAAACAAACAGAGGGATTCAAGCTGGACCTTGATCAGAATATGTCTAGTCTTTGAAACATTGTTCCAAAGTAAGTTCTAAAACCTCAACTGGATGAATTATTGTGAAAGGGTTGAGGCATTAGAAAATATATCACAGATTACAAAGGCAAGACCTCCAATGATATTTCTTTTTCTTATTTCACAACAGTGAAGATACCAAAAGCTTTAACCTTGCATCCCAGCTGTCTTTATTTGCTTCAGTGTTCTGGTAGAACACAAATGTGCACTGTATGATTCAATGCCTGGTGGAAATGGGGACTGTGGTTCTGTTGCCTGGCTACCTGGAGTCAGACTATATATGGTGTGATAGTGATAAAGCAGCCAAAGAATTTAAAGAACATTTTATGCAGAATCAGAAGAATATACTGTTTAAATTAAAAAGTGTGTATGATATAGTACTTAATAACATTATGTGGCTATTCCTTTTCATGCAAGAATAATATTAACGTGGTTTTGATAGCAGAAGTTATACTTCATCTGATTACTCTTTTTAGAGGTTACAGTCTGCATAAATCTTAAGAGTGAAGGTATGAGCCACAAAGTGAGATCTGTTTAGTTGATTTTGTTGTAGAGGATTTTGAATGGTTACCTGTATTTCTGCCACCATGTTCTCATCAGGCTTCAGGTGGACAGTAAAGGCTTCTCTCATCTCCCTTATTCCATCAAAGAGAACTTCAATCTCCACAAAGTGCTGCGTTTCACCCTCCTTAAACTCAATTTCTAGAAACATAGTGAGACACTTAAAAATAAATCTCTTGTTCATAACACACTGCAATTTTAGTCCCAGATATAAGACAGCAGTCAACACTCAATTTTCAAAACACAGATGTCCATATATTTAGTTTAACTTATTTGATGATAAAAAAACATATTACTGAAAATGAATCATTATCAACATCTCCAAAGATCAAGACTAAGTCTAATAGAACTTATGATCTGGGACTAATTAATACTGAAATGTTGGTAATGTGAATGACCAAAGGACTGAAGAATTCTAAATAAAAAATACTGCCAGGCCTTACTCAAACAAAATGCATTTTAACAGAGTGGTATATACTAACAACAAGGCACAAAGCTACAGTTACATAGAAAAGTACTGTATTTTGAAAAGCATTGTCTCTGAAAATACTTTGGAGGTCATGGTGAATAAAAATCTTTGCTGATTGTATTGTTTGAGTGACAAGGTTTTGGTAGCATGGGTGACTTCTGTGAGAAGATGCCAGAAGCTTCCCTTGTGTCTGATAGACCCAATACAAATGGGCTCTCAATGGGCTCCAAGATGGACCTGCTACTGGTCAAGCCTGAGTTCATCAGCAGTGATGGCAGTGCCTCCAGGATAACACATTTAAGAAGGGAAAAACAATTGCTGCCCAACAGCAGCTGCAGTTGGAAGCGTGAGAAAACCTGAGAGAAAGAACTTTGCAGACACCAAGGTCAGCAGAGAAGGTGGGGGAGGAAGGTACTCTCCAGGCACTGGAGCAGAAATTCCCCTGCAGCTGGTGGTGAAGCAGGTTTAGAAAGAAAAAAAAAAACCTTGCAATAATACAAAGTCTGTTAGTCATTCACTGTACCATGTGGGTGGGATACTAGTGGAAAGAAGTTTATCAACTCAGAAATTTCTTATTCTGTTGCACAACTTCACTTCTCATTCATTGCTAGTGAGGAGGTATGATTAATAATTATGGAAATAGAAAAACAAATATAAACAGACATTAATTTCTACACAGAGTAAAAGCAATTAATAACTACATAATCATACCCTATGAGTAGATGCTTTAGTAGAGTAATGGTATTACACTTTGCAAATGTTACAAAGGTGACACACATTTCTTCCAGTTTCTTGAGCTACAGATGTTTTCAAAGGAAGCACAACTCATTTGTAAATATCTTGACTGATAGCTATTATTCCAAGCATAATTTGGCTGTTGCTTACCACACAGGATCTTGTCCACACTGAATGTGAATTGCAAAACGTAGTAATGGATGTGGTTGTGAAGTATTCTACTCATCAAGTTAGTTCATTTTACAAAAATTATCTTACTGTCATGAATAAAAACAAATAGTAGGGTGTGATAATCATATGAATGATCCTACCTTCTGATATAGGGTGATAATCTTCTCCAGAAGTAGCAGATCCATCCTTTGTATGAACTCTCACAACAGAAACTTTGGAAGTGTCTCCCAGACGAAGCACTGGAATTTTTACAACCGCTACTTGCCTTGTGTCCTTTGGTTCACTTACACTGAATTTGGTCTCACCAAACTTAATAATAGCCTCTGTAATTAGAAGACAAATGTTTTTAGAGCACACAAATAGGCTTCCAAAAGCCAATAATAATAAAGTAATTTCTTACTGTCTGCATCATCCTGAATCCTTATCAGTGTCTCATTTTGTTCACCAATACAGGCACCAAAGGAAGAATCACTTCTTGGAGTGCCAAGAACCAAACGTAGCTCTTCTTCTTCTTCATGGAAAGTATCATCCATCAACATCAGTGTGCAAGGCTTCTCAGTTTCACCTGCAAGCATTCTGGAGTTAATATGTGTTCTTTGCCACATCTCTCAAAGCTCATGGAACCACAGGCTGCTTCTGCTGGCCAAGATAATCCACCTTGACACCATACAGGATAGTGACTTAAAGTAGAATTAGTAATCATGACTTTGGAAACTCATTAAAGTGGAATCCCTCACTTTGGGGCTTCTGTAAGACAGATTTCTATTTGGTATGCCCACTTCACATGCATCGTTCCTTTTGTTTTATCTTAGAATAAAATATTCCTTCTCAGTGATCTCTCCTACAGTGTGAGAAAGTATTTATTTTTAAAAATAAATACTTGCACAAGGAACCAGAGTAACAAAAACTTTCAGTAACACTAACTTTGCCTTGGGAGTGTTTTTTTTTATTTTGGTTCTCTTTTGATTCTCTCCAACTGTGGACCTTCACTTATCTTATTCCACTTGATTTTAATGTCTTTAAACTCCCGATGATTATAAATGACAATGCCTTAAAAATGCTCTGAAGTTTCAAAATGCTTGATTTGAGCACTCACAAATGAATGTGTCTAGACTTATTAGATGTTCAGAGACTGGGAAAAAAGGCTACTTTGCCTTGGGAGTGAGAGCAGCACAAGTTATGAGTGATATACAGTGTTTCAGTGATATACAGCTTTCAGTATTAGTGGGCTCATCATCATGAGAATGACTCCTACAACCCTGAGAAAAACAGCAGCACAGAATATGGGAGAGAATAAGTCAATTTAAAGTATTTTTTCATTATTATACATGCAAATATGATCAAAGCTCTTCCAGATGAAGAATCAGAGCAGGACACTGACCACTCATTTTTTCCAGAGACTGCTTTTTTCCCCTCAATAGAAAAGAAATTATCTATTAGGAGGAGAAAAAAATCAAAATATCCATTCTGTTCACATGGGAAAAGTCAAAACTGTACTGAAACTGCTGTGTAACTTCCTAAGGGATCCAGATCAATTAATCTTAAGTTAGACTCTTCTTTCTGGTTGTGAAGAAGCAATGGACAAAGGTATAGAGTACATGACAACACTAAATGCTGAGACCAGCTCTAAATAAAGAGAGACTGAACAACTCACTTTACAGGAGGACTATGATACATGTCTACATAAATATGAAGGTTGTCATTTCTGTGATAAGGGCATACCAAGGATGTCATGCTGATGACAGAACTTGGCTAGGACTTTAAAAAATATTACACTATGAAAACTTTAAGAGATTAAAGTGTCTTCTGCACAAATAGAAGTTATTGGGCAATATTCTTTCAAGGTAGTAAGATCTGTTTTGTTTGTACTTCATCTACAGTGTGAAATATTAAGTACTTCATATTGGTAAGAGTTGGTGAAAAAGAAAAATTCAAACAGAAATTAGAGAGCTATATCCTTGCTGAAAGACCTGTTTCTCATATCAGTGCAAGTCAAATGTATTTACCAGAAATCAGGTTTAAAAAGAGTAGAGTTCCCTTTCTGAGAGCATGTCTGTGTTTCTGTAACTATGTTATATTGAGCCTGATTCTGCTATAAAAAAAGATCCTAGAATCACAAAATAGTAGAATGGTTTGGATTGGAAGGGACTTTAAAGATCATCTAGTTCCCCCACATCCCCTGTCCCCTGCTGAAGATGTCCCTTTGACCCTTATTGACCCTTCTAGGTCAGAAGTGAAGTAAAAAGAGACAACATAATTTCTGTTCACTGTGTCCATTAGGTATGGAAAAGAGCTTTGTTTTCTAGAGTATTATTTTTGACACTACTTTATGAGAAGACATAATTAAAACAAAACTAAACAAACTAGAAAAACGCACAAAATAAAGCAAAGCAAATCAAAACAAAGTAGACTAAAGGCTTCTAAAATAACACCAGGAGCTTACCAGGAAGAAATGTGATGATGGAACTGTCAGTGTTAGGACGTTCTTCAAAGTCCATCATTACCTGAGCTGAACCTTGCCTTGTATAGCATCTCACAGTGGATGTGTATCGGATATCTCCACTCCTATATATCATGGCAGAAATCTGTCCATCATTTTCATTGCCTACATATACAGATTCTTTGAACTGCATTTTAGGCACTGGGTAGAAAAACATGAAAAGCATTTGTAAAACCTAATTGTAAAGGGTAACATATCTTCCCTCTACTATGTTACATTGCAACAAATACATATCATAAGCATTTAGTCAACAAATGGCTTAATGCATCATCTGTAGCTCAAATATAGATTCCCTGTCTTTGGTACAATTCAAAGGGACAAGCACTATTGGTGTATTGCAGTCATTCACCTCCTGCATCAATGCGAAAAGGTAAAAAGAATTACTACTCACAGTCAGACACCGAGTCATTAATGAAGATGATGGCCTTGCTAGGTTCACCAAGGGCAGCATTCATAGGCATCCTTAGCACAAGCTCAAACTTCTCAGTTCCTTCTAACACTGGTTGCCCAAGGTCATCCAGAATTACCACACGGAACGTCTGCATATTGACTCCGGGGGAAAAATCTAGATTACGACTGATGCCTACATAATCTACTCCAGCTACCAATGGAAAAGAGATTGAAAAAAGTAATCTCATAAACAGCATTACATGTAATGAAAAATAATAATATATACCATTACGCAGTTAATTGTAGGTAAATTTAATTTTTCTTTAAATGTAATTTTAAAATTTGCTGAATTTTGGGAGTCATAGAATCATAGAATGGTAAGGTTGGAAGGGACCTCGAGGATCATCCAGTTCCAACCCCCTGACATAGGCAGGGACACCTCCCACTAGTACAGCTCACTCAAGGCCTCATCCAACCTGGCCTTGAACATCTCCAGGGAGGGAGCAGCCACAACCTCCCTGGGCAACTTGTTCCAGTGCCTCACCACCCTCACTGTAAAGAACTTCCTCCTAACATCCAGTCTAAAATCATCCAGTCATGTCAAGAAAAAAATGGCTTTTGACCATCTACATTATACTATACAATAAAACAAGTCAAAATTATGCTCCTTTTTGTCTAGTGATTCAAATCACAAAATGGAGACAATTCTGTTCTGTGGTAAATTGACATTTATTGGCACTGTACCCTACAGCTTTGCCTCTAAGGGAAGATGCCAAGACTGGCAGTTCAGTGCACAGATCCCTTGCTGCACTGTGTGAGACTCAGAACCAGGTTTATGGCTTTACAGGCAGCCAGCCATGTAAGAGCTTTCAGGCTGTCTAGAGATCCCAAGAGCTGTATCATTCCCACTGTTGAATCCTAAGGGTCCTAGCACATTGAATTAAGATTCTTACTATGAGGATATTTCATATTCAGGATGAGATAAATACATCAGATCCTGTAAGCAAGTTCAGAAATGAAGTATTCATATTTTTTCTTTTTATTTTTTCATAATTCGTTATTTTCTTTTTAATGAGAAATGACATTTATTGTATATGTTACATATCAGACATACATATGATGTTCAAATATTCCTGAAATAACAGTAAAGTTTTATGCAGTTTTGCCTCACTGAAAATTAGTTGAGAAGATAAACTCTGCTACCCAACTGCACTCAGAATAAACACCTAAGGCAGATATTTTTATGTTCTTTCTATAGAAAAAGTTTTGCTTTAAATATTGTGGTTTGGGGGGGGTGGGGTGGAAATACACCAACACTTGATTTTGCAGACAAATGTTCTGTCAAAGCATGAATGAACCATACAGCTGTAGCCATTCTCCTGCTGAACAGGATTCTAGATAGCAACTTCTCATTGCCAGCAGTAAAAATGAGAGGAGCAAGCTGCATGCTGCCAGTGATTATAACTTGGTGCCCAGAGTATGCTGTTGAGGCAGTAACCAATTGTCTTTGTGGAGTGCATTTTATATGAGGATTTGAAGGCATTTCTCTTACTGTTGCGGTACACATTGGCTCCTACTCCTGTTTCTGTAACAAAATTCTGTAACTATCTTTTCAAAGAAGAAAGATTTGCTAAGAGCAAGACACACATAAAGGTGTCTCCTGACATACATTGAGATGTGTTATGAAAGCAGAACAAAACAGCAACTTACCCTCAGCAGTTACTGGTTCAGATTTGCGAGACCTCACTGTAACAGAGGCAGCTTTAGACAGATCAGTTCCAGTCCTCCAGACACGCACCTCAATATAGCCAGCACTCTCATCAACATAGTATTCATCATTTCCAAAATAGAATGATGGTTCTGGTGAAAGAGGAACAATGTCTGTAAATGTTTCTTTACCTTATATTGAAGCTAATAAAAGAGCATAAAATCTACATTAGACAATGCAGAATACTTTGTTCCTCTCAGTAAATGAACCAAGATTATTTTTTATACGGTTTAGAATTTTTCTAAGTATTTTTAGCTTCATTTCAAGTATTGGTGTGCCTGGTTTGAGACAATAATTGTATCAGCACTGTGCTCCTTTCTTGCTTCCTGCATTTTCAACTATGTGTGTCAGCAGTTATGAAACGAAATGTGTTATCTCATTAAACTTCTTTGAGTTGAGCCCTGCGCACAAGCCAGAAAATTCCTTGCATTTTTCACTTTGATGCAAAGAGACAAAGGTGAATACAGATAATGAAACGTTAACTTGAATGTTCTCACAGATTCCTGTTACTAAAACCAGACTAGAACACGATATATAACTGGAGCTGCTTTAGGAAATGTTTTCCAGCTAACCAAAGGGGCAAATACTTAATTTTAGTTCCACTGCATCCAGCATTTAAAACAAAATCAATCTTATTTCACGTAAAGTGGAATGTGAACAGTCTCTTATCTTCATATTTAATTCCAAAGTTTATAAGAAAGGAGAGCAAAAAGCAAAGGAAGTGAAATCTTATCACCTAACAGACATATTGTTAATCGTCATTTTTTCCTCCCTTTTTCTGTTTTTCTACCCACAGCAATTTCACAGACTTAAAAACATTGCACAGCTCCATACTAGATGTGTCGGCTTTCCTTTTCTATCCCTTCCACTCCAGTTTCAAATTTAAGTACCTTCCACAACAGCCAGGAAATCTACAAAAGTTTTCTTTCTATTTCATCACAATTTTCTTATGTTGCCTAGTGAGTATTTACTAACATGAGGTTCTGCTTGAGAACACCACAAAGCAGATGNTCCTGCTGGCCACACTATTCCTGATGCAGGCCAGGATGCCATTGGCCTTCTTGGCCACCTGGGCACACTGCTGGCTCATGTTTAGGCGGGTGTCAATCAGTACCCCCAGATCCCTTTCTGTTTGGCTGCTCTCCAGCCACTCCGACCCCAGCCTGTAGCTCTGCATGGGGTTGTTGTGGCCAAAGTGCAGCCCCCGGCACTTGGATTTGTTGAAAGCCATCCCATTGGACTCTGCTCATCTGTCCAGGTGCTCGAGGTCCCTCTGCAGAGCCCTCCTGCCCTCCAACCGATCAACATCTGCCCCCAGCTTGGTGTCATCTGCAAACTTGCTGGTGACTGACTCGATGCCCTCGTCCAGATCATCAATGAAGATGTTAAAGAGGATAGGGTCCAGTACTGATCCCTGGGCGACACCGCTAGTGAGCGGCCTCCAGGTGGTTGTGGCACCATTCACCACCACTCTCTGGGTTTGGCCCTCCAGCCAGTTCCTAACCCAGCACAGAGTGTTGCCATCCAAGCCACGAGCTGACAGCTTAGCCAACTTAGTCAACTTAAGTTGACAAAGATCACAGCAATTAATCAGTGCTCTATCAGTGGCACTATGAGCATCTCTCCTTCACCAAACATAGAAGAAAAATGGGTGATCAAAGGAAATGACTAAAAAAGAGCTATGCCTACCATACATAAGTTACAACTTACTCAAAGGAGACATAAATCCCTTTTAATGGTGAATTGAAACTGGGGCCATTATGACTAAGACTCAGTTGAATTTTCTCAAGATTATATTTATGCTGCAAAACCTATGACTTCTATTACAACGGAACAAATATTTTGGAATTGAAGGACCTGCTTCAGACTACAACTGAACTCAATAAAGGCAGATATTGTGAAGATATATTCTGAAGGGTTGGTTATTTTTTCCTGTTTTTATAGAACATTGAAAAACGTAAAATAGGAAATTAATTGAAACTAACCAGAAGTAACAAAAAGTAGCTACTCAGTTATTGCTAGGTCAACATTTCATCTGAGAAGGCAGAAGTTTGCAAGTATTTTGGGAATTGCATTCAAGAGTTAAATTGGAAGTTTTGGAGAAAGCATTTTCAATTCTACTTTCAAGATTTTTCCTGTATTTCACAACTGACAAAAGAAATGATTCTTTAAAAAGGGCAAAACCCCCCAACCCCCTTAATATTCCATATCAGTGAAACAAAAGCAGCTGCTTCTTTACTCATCTGCTAAAACTCAAACCATGAGTCATAATGGATTGATAGAACTCAATGTGTTTACTGAAAAATAGTGCAGATCCACAGACCTGCTTGAGCATTACTTACGTCATCAACCTTTGAAAGATGAAAGACAAACTTAGCAAATGTCTACCTTAGTAGATGAAAAGGTTTTCAGCTCCAATTTAAAATTTTGAATTTAGTATTATACATATTTAAATGTGCCTGTGTTTGTGTGCACAGACAGACACACATTAGTCTATGTCGTCAGTAGTTGCATTTATATTGGAGACTATGAATTTCTTATCTGAAACATTTTTAATAGGTGAATAATAGGATACACTCTCTGAATCTTTTTGTACAGCTATTAAATTTGCTTAGAATTCTACTTAGAGGGATACTGCATGTCTAGCTACTAGATCTGCAAAGAAATGTGACATTCAAGGCATACAATGATCTTCTAAATTTCTCAAGATGGACAGAGATTTATCCAGCCTCTAAGAGGTTAAAAATGCAGAATGCCTCTTATAAATGTGCCAACAGATAAAGGCAGCTAAAAATATTATCGAATCTAATATATGTAATTTCTTACACAGGTATTCTTAAAATTTAGCACACTTTTTCAAGTCTTATCTCATTGTTATAATCTTGTTCTCTCTATATCGCTGTCCCAGTAGTTCTGGAATCAAATCTGGACCTGGCTGCACCTTGTTTTAAGCACTTAAGTGAAAGGTACTGACATTCAGAGTGTTTGCTATCAGTTTGCAAGGACAAAGACAGGCCATTCCAGGAGGTTTCCCAGCACAATGAACATACAGAAGGAGAGGTGAAATGGCTCACTCACTACAGTAGGAAAAATCTGAGGAGATGGGGAATCATTCCTGTCTACTCATCGACTACATAGAGAACCAGAAGAATTTGCCTTAAAGTAGATGGAAGATATGAAAGAAAATGTTTGTTTCCTGTAGCGTTATCCTAATGCTCGATTTAATGCAACTGAAGAAGAATTCATGCACACTCTTCCTATAGTCAGGAACAGCTAAACAGAAAAATGCCTAAACCCTCAATTAGCTTGCCTTTATTCCAGAGTGAGTTTTTCACACTTTTCAAGGCATGTATCTTCAATGAAAGACACCCTCTGCATGGTTACCCATCCTAGGAAACAAATCCTTACAAATGTTTTGTATATTCATTTCCTGTAAAGCTGTGTCAGTAGCTCCCCAGCGTAAGTACCAAAGCCAAGCTACTAACAGGGAGAGCATTGTCTTTCTCAGGTCAGGACTGGAATACATTCTGCTCAATGACTGCAGGCTCACTTACAGCAAATCTTTAATCTAGTAATCACTCTGAAGAGAGAACACTGCAAACTTAATGGTTCCTCTTACAGAAATAAGAGGAAGTCTTTTTAGTTTTTTGTTTTGTTTTGTTTTGTTTTTTTGTTCAGACTCATAAATTTCACTGGCATGGAGTTACAATAATTAGAGGAGAAAGGTTAGAAGCTTTAGTCCCAGGTTTCTTGGCAGAGAAATGAAATCTCTGTCTTGCCTTTATACTTACACAGTCATGACTATATATCAACTACAGCACTAGTCAGTCATCAAGTAGGAAAACAAACACACTTCTGATGCTCTTTAGAAATATGAACCTATATCAGAAAATCAATGCAGTAGCAAAAAAATATTTATTTCCAAGGAGACTTTTGTTTTTAAAATTATATGCTTAGAGGGACATGGCAAAAGATTAGATTGGTTCTAAGATATGCAAGGTACCACAATCAGTTTGGACTGCCAGTATAAATAATACACAAGGCAGGATAGTGAGGACAAACACAAAAGAATATAGTGTCCTGTGCTGACAATTTTGATAATCCTTAATGCTAAAGTGATTTTCAGTGCTATATGTTTCCTATGAGACACATACACACACACACACACACACACACACATATATATATATGCATACATATATATATGAAGATATTCTCAGAAGGAGAAAAATAATAAAAGGAAATAGTCCTGCCATTGTGGCATACTTAAATTTTTGGAACAAGAAGACCTTTTCTACTGCTATTGAACCATTTATTCAAAAAAGCTTTTGCCTTCTTACCATGCACAGTACAAACAAAGCTACGTTGTGAACACTATGGGTTGCCAGAACCAGCAGAAATCTGTTGTGGTGATGTAGAAAGTGCAAAACAGTGCTTTGTAAATTGTTCTGGTATAATCTTGACACGCTAGGCCAATTCTGGGTTTAAAGTAAGGAGTCCTGGTGGTTGGTACAGCTTATTAGCTCGGACATAACAACAGACAAACATGGACAGATTTCTCTGGACCTGATCTGGCTCATACTCAGACAATGTATATAAACCCCTACACAATGCTTACCTGCATTTCAGTATCACACCTACTGAATCTTTAACACAAGAGACTCCACCCTTTTGAATGTGAAGTTCAGACAGACCAGTTAAGAGATCCATCACTGCTATGAATAATATTATGTATGATTCACTTTTTAATTTGTTTATGATGAATTTTAATTCAGTACAGATTTTTACATTTTAAATCACCTTTTGTGTTGAAGTGCATCCATGCTTTAGTTTCTCTACACCCAGTGTCATCACAAGCAGCACCTGCCTAGTGGGCATGGAATCCACATGTAACCTCTCTGCTATGTGAATAAGTGAAACTCAAACATGAGCAAAGTAGCACAGCAAAGGTAGTAGACTGCAGCCCTAGCTGCAAGACTCAGGATGCCAGCAACATGGATAGAGTGACAGCCCATCTCTGGTAACCTTGGATGGGTTGAAGAATATTTTGCAGCTTGAAAAACTGAGCAAATTCTGGTTTTGCTTAATATCAGGCTGCAACTCATAATGTTTCAGTAACAAGTAGATAAGCTACAGAATATGCCTGAACCACAGAGAGTAAAGATATCCCAGTGCACGAAGCCATGCTGTATTACAGAATTACAGAATGATAGGGGTTGGAAGGGACCTGTGGAGATCATTTAGTCCACCTCCTCACCATGAGAGCACATTCACCTACAGCACATTGCACAGGATGGTGTCTGGGTGGGTTTTGAATGACTCCAGAGATGGAGGCACTACAGTTGATCTGGGCAGCCTGTTCCAGTGCTCCACCACCCTCAACATAAAGAAGTTCCTCCTCATGTTTAGATAAAACTTATGTTCAAGTTTGTGCCTATTGCCTCTTTTCATGTTGCTAGGCACAACTGAAAAGAGACTGGCCCTATCCTCCTGACATTCAGCCTTTAAGTATAAGCATTGATATGATCCCCCGGCTCAGTTTTCTCTTTTCCAGGCTAAAAAGCCCCAAGTCCTTCAGCCTTTCTTCATAAGACAGGTGTTCTAGTCTCCTAATTATCTTTGTAGCCCTCTTCTGTACCCGCTCAAGCAGTTCCCTGTCTTTCTTGAACTGGGGAGCCCAGATGCAGTGCTCCAAATGAGGCCTCACTCACTGAAGATATGACCCTTCTCTTGGAAACAATTACTTTGCTTTCCAAAATACCAAACTCTTCTTTATGTGAACTAACATATGCACAAAAGTATTTATTCTAGAAGTAGCACTGTTATGATCCTTGCAGGTGCCCTCAGGATATAACATACAGACTCTGACATCACTGGAACCATCATGGGTGTCAGAGGAACTTTTCTTATGTTCAGAGTCTGAGGATGGGGTCAAAAGATTTTGTTTTTTACCATTAAGTACACCAATCTTCAATCTGTTGCTGAACCTCTTCCATAATCCAGACATTTGCCTCATTTACCAATGCAAATAAAAATATAAACACTAATAGCTGAAGAAGCAAACACTTAGGAATTTGGGGACACAGCCAAACTGACTGTATTGCCTGCAGCAACCACTTGACTTTCACATACCTTTTTCCTACTAGCTAGACCTCCCACCGAGCATAAACCAAACTCAGAATCTGCTACCTGTTCTAGTTTCAAGAAGAATGAGATTATTTTTATGTAAGAGGCCCAGAAAATGGCATCAGTAACAAATTCTCCATGAACTGATGAAACAGAGGTAGACAGATAAATGGGAAGGCTTGGCAGAAGAATTTATATGCACCACACACAAGACACCGCACAAGGCGGCTAAGTGTAAAGGAGCTCACAGTCAGTATTTCATACATGAGAGAGAACTCCTACAAACAGAAATGGTAGCAAAAGCTAAGCTGCATTTTAGAAATCAGGCTACACAAAGATACAGCATGGAGACATTTCTAAATATGTTTTTCACATTTTAATCGATTAGTTAGTTTACTTCTGGGCCTGCAGCAGCCAAAGCAGTCTGCAGAATGGGTCTGAGCGTATTATTTGTAAAATCAGAGGTTTTCTGAGATTTTCACTTTTTCTCTTCCAAATAGTCTTCCTTATACCTACACCTACATCAAGAAACACAACCACAAATTCACAATAGCTCATTCCACTG
>WBNM01034600.1:0-36701 GCA_013399055.1 Ramphastos sulfuratus | reverse complement strand
GAGGCTGAGGGCAGAGCTCATTGCTCTCTGCAGCTCCCTGAGAGGAGGCTGCAGACAGGTGGGGGTTGGGCTCTGCTCCCTAGTCTCAGGTGAGAGGAGGAGAGGCAATGGCCTGAAACTGTGCCAGGGAGGAAAAATTTCTTTGCTGCAAGAGTGGTCAGGGACTGGTACAGTCTGGCCAGGGAGGTGGTGGAGTCCCCATCCCTGGAGGGGTTGAAGAAAGGTGTAACCATGGCACCTGAGAATAGGGTTTGGTGGCCATGGTGGTGTTGGGTTGATAGTTGGACTGGATGACCTTAGAGGTCTCTTCCAACCCCTACAATTCTATGATCTCTGCTGTTTCAGCTTCAAGAACAGATTCCTTTTAAACCATATCTGGAGGTTTAGAGGCTCCTCAGTCGGACATGGAGGCAGCAGTGCCAGCTGCTGCTTTGGAAACAGGGAGGCACATCCCAGTGCTTGTGTGGAGGGGCTGGATGTGTGCACTCACACACAGCTGGACCTGTGCAGACAGACATTTCACTCCTGTCTTGCTTGAAGCAGCTGCCAAGGCCAGAGTGGGTGCCATCATTTTTCTCCTCCCCTGCAAGGAGATGCACAGGGCTGCTCCAGCAGGGTCACCTCAGCCTTGCTGAGTCAGACATTCAAGTTCCTCACAGCTCAGGACTCAAGAGGCACAAGAACATCTTTTCCTCACCAGCTGGAGCTTGTTTCTGTCAACTGCTGCTTTGTCAAGGCCAGGCATTGCTCTTCAGCTCAGCTGCCAGTCCACTAAAGCTTCCATCTCGGCTTTCAGGGGAAGCCAAGAGTCCTTGGAGAGCAGTCCAGTGGGGGTGGGAGGCGTGGGGATGCTGTGGTGAGGGTAGGATCAGGCAGAGTTGGCAGCATCATCCTTCTGAGGGGCTAGAGCTGTACTGAGGGGTGTCACCCCACCAGCCTTTACAGAGGGCAGTGGCTCAGAAGGGACCCTGCAAGGTCATCTTGTCCAAATCCCTTGCACTCAGCAAGGACACCTCCAACTAGATCAGTCTCAAGCATGTCCCTGGGCAACCTGTTCCAGTATCTCCCCACCCTCATCGTGCAGAACTTCCTCCTGATGCCCACCCTGCTCCAGTTTCAAACCTTTGCCCCTTGTCCTACCATCACAGCCCCTTCTAAAGAGGCACTGGAAGGCTGCTCTGAGGTCTCCCTGGAGACTTCTCTTTTCCAGGCTCAACAGCCCCAATTCTCCCAGCCTGCCCCCACAGCAGAGGTTCTCCAGCCTCTGATCATCTTTGTGGCCTCCTCTGGATTCTTTCCAACAGCTCCATGTCCTTCTTGTGCTGGGGGTGCCACAGCTGGCCCCAGCCCTGCAGGGGAGGTCTCCCCAGAGCAGAGGGGCAGGATCCCCTCTCTCCATCTCTGCCCACACTGCTTTGGATGCAGCCCAGGCCGCCCTTGGCCTTCTGTGCTGCCAGTGCCCATTGCTGGCTCCTGCCCAGCTTCTCCCCCACCAGCACCCCCAAGCCCTTCTCTGCAGGGCTCTGCTCTCCATCTCCTCATTCCCCAGCCTGGATTGATATTGAGGGTTGCAGGGCCTTGCACTTGGCCTTGTTGAACCTCACAAGGTTCTCCTCAGCCATCCCTGCAGCCTGTCCAGGTCCCTCTGGATGCTCCTATCCCATCCTTCAGCCTTATCAATCATTCCTTGAGAAGCAGTTTGGGAAGTGGCCCAAGGCCAGCCTTGTCATCAGGAGCTTTTCTTGCAGACCTTGCTCTCAGCAGCAGCTGAACTATTTCAGCTGAGCTTTTCCTGAAGGGTTCAGCTCAGGGGAACCACTCAGCACAGAAGTTTTAAGCCTGAGCAGCTTCAGGTTTGAGAAAGTTTCATGAAGCTGAAGCTGGATCCAGCAGGGTCTGGGGCCTCCCTTCTCAAAGGGCTTTGACTGGTAGGGTTGTGCTGCTGCCCTTCCCCTCAAATGAGCCATCAGGAGACTAAACAAGACAGCTCCTCAGCCTGCAGCCAGCCTGTGCTGCACAGCTGCCCCAGCTGGGGTTATTTCCCCACTGCTGTTTGTTTCCACATCCAGAGTCTCTGTGCTCAGCTCCCCTGAGTCCTTCCGCTGGCAGCACTGAAAGCTGAGAGTTCAGCTGACATCCTCCACTTCTGGGGATTTAAGAAACTAGAGGCAAGGAAAGGCCCCTAGGGACCCAGCCACCTCCCTTTTCATATCAACAGGTCTCAGACAGCTTCCCAGAGCAAGCCTGGAGAGAGGCAAAGGCTGATTCAGACCAACCCTGGTCTCTCCCTCATCTGGAGTGAGAGGACTCCTCCAGAGATGGTGCAGGCAAGAGTAATGCCTGCAAAAAAAGGGAGGATTTTGTGTACCATATCCAGACCAGTGGCCAAACTTCCCTTTCCTTGAGTCAGTCCCATCTGCTTCTCCATTTTCTCCCCTCCCTTCAAAGCTGCCCTCGCTGCACAACTCCCTTCTTGCTCCAGTCTGAATTTTCTTCCTTCTTTTTGGCTTCCGCTCAGCTGATGCAGAAACACAGCTGGGCCCCATCAGCTCAGGGGAAGCTCTGACCTGGGAAAGGCTCCAGGTCTCTTAGTTTGCTGTAATAGTTCATTCCTTTCGTCTCTCCTCCAGGAAAAGCAACTTAGAAAAATAATTAAAAAAAAAAATAAAAATCAAAGGATCAGTGCAGGAGAAGTGAGCAGAGATGGGAATGGTTTGTGCCAGCTCCACCCTCCTTGTCTTCCTGACCCACTCATGGAAAAGATGGCACAAAAAGGTTTTGCCCACAAAAATAAGTCTCTTCTCGTTCTCAGGGCTGGGCAAGAGGACTTGGAGCTCAACCCTCTCCAAGCAGTTTGTATCTCCATGCCTTTGTCCTCCTCCTTCCTGCCCAGGAACCCCAGACAGCATTAATGGGCTGTGCTGTGCTTTGCCATGGGCTGGTGGGGCTGCTGCTGGGGTGTGATGCTGCACTGGGGCAAGCTGCAGAGCCAGCCTGTGCCCACTGCTGGGGTGTGATGCTGCAGTGGGGCAAGCTGCAGAGCCAGCCTGTGCCCACTGCTGGGGTGTGATGCTGCAGTGGGGCAAGCTGCAGAGCCAGCCTGTGGCCACTGCTGGGGTGTGATGCTGCACTGGGGCAAGCTGCAGAGCCACCCTGGCTTGCCTGTGCCCACTGCTGCTGCTTAGAGAGAATTGATCTTGGTATTGAAGATTTGGGTGCTGTAGGGCAAGGCAGCAGAGGGCACTGGACCTGAGGGGCCTTGGTGGGTTCAGTGCTGGTTCCCAAAGCCTCCCACTGTGGCTTTGCTGGTCCTCTACTGCTGGTGCCTTCAGTGTCCTGCCCTGCCAGATCCTGCCCTGCCTTGCCTGGACAGTGATCGTCCCAAACTCCTCTCCTCGGCTCCAGCCCCTTTCCTTCCAGCTCCCCTGGATCTGTCCCTCCTGTTGTCACCCCCAGCAGTGTCCCACCACTGCAGTGCGTCTCAGCCTTGAGCCTTCTCCAGTCCAACCAACATCAATCAGTCCATGGATTCCCCGTGAGGGTCCTGTGCCAAGGGGACGAAGTTGGCAGAGGGTGACACGGAGCGAAAGAGCAGCTTGGAAGGAGGTGATGGCATCGGCAGGAGCAGGGAGGAGGCGAGAGGGCTCTGAGGAGGTTGCTTTGGGGTTTCGCTGCCCGCGGGGCTGCCTGAAGTGGTGTCTGCAGCAGTGTGGCCCTGCGTGGGCTGTAAGGGGAGCTGGGGACGATGGGCAGCTGGGGACTGGGCTGTCAAAACCCCCATGCGAACTGCAAAATCAGGTCCGAGAGCGATCTCAGCTGGGCTGCAGGCAGCTGCCTGCTCTGAGCCCGAAATGGTTAACAGCGAGGACCTGCCTGGTCCTCCCCCAGCATGAGATCACTGCTGCCACCGCCAATCCCCGACCCAGCCTCGGCTCTGGCTGGCAGCAAAAGAGCGGAGAGCCAAAGCTGGGAGCGGAGCGGCGGCAGAGCGATCCCAGCCCAGACCCCAGCCCGAGCTGAGGAACCCCCCCAAGCCCCCCCGGACGAAGCCGACCATGTAGGAATCCTCTTCCATCCATCGGCAGCAGCGCGGCAGCTCCTGGTGGGACGGCGACCTGCGCCGGCTCCGGGGCACCCCTAGGCTTTGTCGCCAACATGATGGGCTGCAAGTCCAACTCACTTACTTGCCTGCAGGGGGGCAAACCGGGGCTGCCGCTGGCCGCGGCCACCGACTCCACTGCCACGCTCAACAAGCTGGCGCTGGCCACCGGCGGCACCGAGAAATCCTGGTACCGCTGCATCTTCCCCTTCGGCATCGTCTCGGTGGTCATCGGAGTGGCGGCGACCTGCATCACCTTCACCATCAATGGCCCGCAAATGGACATCGCTAAGGTGGTCTCGGTGGCCACCTTGATCTTCGGGGTGGGCCTGCTGGTGGCCGCCTACGTCTGCTGGAGAGCGAAGAGGGAGAGGCAGCGCAAGAGGCAGCGCCAGGAGCCTGTGGCCGTGGAGCAGGGAGCCCAATGACCCGGGCTGGGGCAGAGTCTCAGCTCCGCCCGGAGACCCCCTGCTCACACCCGCCCTGCCCGGCGGCAGAGTGGGGACGGCACCGGCTTCGTCGCACCCGAGGAGGTCCGGACCCTGCCCGAGGTCAGCTTGCCACCGTCCTCCGCCACGCCAGCGCTTGGCCATCCCCGCTCCCATCGCGGGCTACGGGCAGCCCCAGGACGCACGGGAGGCTCCAGCCCATCTGCCTGCTCGGGACCGGCATGGAAAGACCCCGGAAAGTGGCCCGAGGAGTGCCACCAGGCACGGACCCGCTGCCCATCCCACTATGCAGCACCCTGGCGCTGGTGGCCGCAGCGAGCCCTGCTCTGTGGCAGGGGTGCCAAGACAGCCCAGCAACCCTGCTGGGTTCCAGAAGGGACCAGTGTCACTCCTGTGCTCTTGTGGCTTCTCCCAGTTGCAAGGACCCTCGTGGCTCAGGACAAAAGGAGCTTCTTGGGAAGAAGCTCGCTGGGTGCTGGGAGTGCCTGGAGAAATGTGGGACAGGCCAGGCATGGGGGCAGGGGCAGAGGAGGGCTGGCATTGAGCACTGGTGTGTGAGAGTGGCTGGTTTGGCAATCGAGCCCCTGGGGACAGCGTGGGTGTCAAGGGGAAGCCGGGATCTAAGTGCAGTGAGGGGCAACGGACCCTGGCCCCAGCTGGCGGGACATGGGGAGCAAGTGCCCGAGGCTGGGTGGCCCCCGCGGGCAGCAGCTGTTGGGTATTTGCTGTTCATGGCGTGGCAAGCAGAGGAGGAAACCAGGCTCTCTCCACGGTGAGGCAGCCTGATGACATCCAGGGGACAGGTCCCCTCTGCAGGGGCGGGGGGCGGGAGGGGGGGAGGTGTCCATCTGCCTGGGATGCCTGAGAAGGGCTTTGTGCCGAGAGCTCCCAGCAACATCTCCCAGCTGTGGGAGCCTGAAAGCCATTCTGTGGCTGGAGGAGGAACTGGAGTTGAATTAAAAAGCAGCAAATATGTTTTTACCACTTTTTTTGGTAACCAAGTGCCTGCTCCCCTTCTTTGAACTCGAGCTTGCAGCTCTTTACCTTGAAAAACAAGCATGAGAGGTGGGCACAGGAGCCCCTCTCCTGGAGGTTCTCAAGGCAGCACCTCTGCTCTGTGCCTGGCAGAGGGGCTGCAGCAGAGCCAGGGCTGTGTCCCTGCCCCAGGCTGGCTCTGCATCCAGAAGGGCCTCCCAAAACCAGCCCTTCTCTGGGCTCAGGCACTGCAGGCAGCTGTGCCAAGAGCTACAGAGAGCAGGCAGGCTGCTGGCTGCTGGCTGCTCCGTGGCTGGAGGCTGCCCCTGCACAGCAGAAGGGACTCAGCAAGGCCAAAAGCTGCAGACAGGGACAGGCAGAGGCAATGCCAAGCTCACAGTGAGCACATGGGGAGCTGGGGGCCTGGCACCCTGCCGAGGGTGCCCTGTCACACAGTCATAGAATGGTTTGGCTTGGAAGGGACCTTAAAGATCAGCCAGTTCTGACCCCCTGCCATGGGCAGGGACACCTCCCACCAGCCCAGCTTGCTCAAGGCCTCATCCAGCCTGGCCTCAAACACCTCCCTGGGCAACCTGTGCCAGTCTCTCCCCACCCTCACTCCAAACAATTTCTTCCTCCTCTCCACTCTCAGTCTCCCCTCTCCCAGATCAAAGCCATTGTCCCTCTACTCTCCCTCCAAGCCCTTGTCCAGAGTTCCTCCCCAGCTCTCCTGCAGCCCCTTCAGCTACTGCAAGGCTGCTCTGAGGTCTCCCTGGAGCCTTCTCTTCTGCAGGCTGAGCAGCCCCAACTCTCCCAGCCTGTCCCCATAGAGGAGGTTCTCCAGCTCTGTGATCATCTTCATGGTCTCCTCTGGACCCTCTCCAGCAGCTTCAGGTCCTTCTTGTGCTGAGGACACCAGAACTGGAGGCAGTGCTGCAGGTGAGGTCAGAGCAGAGCAGAGCAGAGGGGCAGAATCTCCTCACCTGTCCTGCTGGTCCCATGCCACCCCAGCAGCTCTGCCCTCAGGATTAAATCCTGCTTCACAGCCCTGAGAAAGCCTCAGCTCCTGCTGCCCACCTCAGTGTGCCTGGCCTGGAGCTGCTGTCACCGGGACACTGTGGTAGCAGGATTGGCAGTCCCAGTCCTGCAGAGCCATGTTCAGATCCCCACGGAGTTTGGGTGCTTTGGAGGCAATTCCAGCCCCAGCTCTGGCCAAAGCTTTGCTCTCACTTGCAGTGAGGAGCTGGGCAGTGGCAGAGGGAGTAGCCTTGCTCACAGAGGCTGAGCGGTTAGCAGGTGTCCAGCTCGGGCTGTTCCTCAGAAGCCTGAGGGTTGTTTCAGGGTGCTTCTGAAGCTCAGAGTTGCAGCCTGTCTCAGGGTAACTGAGCCAGTGGCCTGTGCCTGGCAGGGGAGGGATGCTCAGCAGAGCACTCAGCTGTTGAGAGCCTGAGGTGCTGACTCAGTTTTGGTAGCTTTATTGCATCCTAATTTTAATTTCCTTCTCCTTGCTGTGATATTTCAGCAAACAGGGTTGCAGCTGCCTGCAGATTCCTCTGCTTTCACCTTGCTCATCGCCAGTGCCTGATGCCTGGCTGGGGCCACCAGCCCCCTCCTCGCCCCTCAAATCCTACCTGAATTTATCTGACTGTCAAAGTGCTCAGATCCTGCTCCCCCCCCCGCCCAGCACTGCAAAGCAAAAATCCGACGAGGACGCAGGGAGGAGTTGTTTGGGTGCAACTAAGGAAAGCTTTGCCAGCCAGCCTGGCATAACTGGCATCAGGCCATGGCATCGCAGTCGTCTTGATCTTCAAATCTCCTTCCCCAGAGCTGAATTGCTCCTCTCCTCCCACTCCCACAGAGTTTGATCGGGGCGGG
This sequence comes from Ramphastos sulfuratus, assembly GCA_013399055.1. Classification (NCBI taxonomy): domain Eukaryota; kingdom Metazoa; phylum Chordata; class Aves; order Piciformes; family Ramphastidae; genus Ramphastos; species Ramphastos sulfuratus. The sequence goes on along the minus strand of WBNM01034600.1, from coordinate 29,303 downwards.
TCTTGGCAGGGTGGGGTGAAGCCCATGGCAGAGGTGAGCTGGAGCACAGACCCTGCCCAGCCCCGGGCTAAAATGTCACCCACGGACTGATGTTTGCTTTTGCTGCTGCTGAAAGCTCCGCTGGGGTTGATTTCTGCAGTCAGATGCACACAGACGCAAATTCCTGCTGCTGTCTGCAAGGGTTTTGCTTCCCTGGGCAGGCTCCAGGCAGCTCCCCGCGGGACCGTGGCCGCTGCGAGCCCTGGCTGAAGGGCAGCTCCTGGAGGAATCCTGCTCCTGAAGCAGCCCCAAGCGATGAGGAGGGGCCTGCAGGGGTGGGTGGGTGGGAAAGTTACACCCCGCGCAGCGGAGGGACCGAGAGGGAGGGGATTAGAGGAGCCAGATGGGTCAGACCTGGCTCACAGAGCACCCAGGGAGCCCAGATTTGCTGGCACCAGCCCGCGCTGCCCTGCCTTGGGCAGCATGCAGGAGTGGAGCTGGTTTGCTGGCAGACCCCCACCCCTCCTCAGGGCCCCACCTGTGGAATTGCAGGTATGTGGCACCTTCCTAGCCATAGCTGTTCTCTTCCCTGGGCAAGCTGGAGAGGCTCCAGAGGGAATCCCACCCGAGCATCCCACCCATACCTCCCACCTGGGCACCCCACTGCACACTGTGATGCTGTTCTGTGCCCAGCAGTCACTCCTGGCTCCTTGGCCCTGGGCACTCATGGCAGAGCAGAAGGGCAGGTCTACCAACCAAGCTCTGTGGGCATGGGAAGGCTGCTCCCTTGGATGCCTTACTGCCCAAATTGCCCACTGCCTGCAGGGGGTTGAGGGATGGCTCTGCACCACAGGGTGGGTACAGCACACACAGGTGGGGCAGACATCCTCTGGCTCAGCAAAACCTCCCTGACCTTTTTTTGGCAGGGCAGGGACTTGCAAGGTGAGACCCCACCTGAAATCTTGTGTCCAACTCTGTTAGACCTGTGTCCAGAACTGTTAGACCTGGTCAAGAGGCAGCTATGAAGATGATCAGAGGCTGGAGAACCTCCCCTGTGGGGACAGGCTTGCAGAATTGGGGCTGCTCAGCCTGCAGAAGAGAAGGCTCCAGAGGGACCTCAGAGCAGCCTTCCAGTAGCTGAAGGGGCTGCAGGAGAGCTGGGGAGGGACTTTGGACAAGGGCTGGGAGGGAGAGTAGAGGGACAATAGCTTTGAGCTGGGAGAGGGGAGACTGAGAGTTGAGAGGAGGAAGAAATTGTTTGGAGGGAGGGTGGGGAGAGACTGGCACAGGTTGCCCAGAGAGGCTGTGGATCACAGAATCACAGAATGTGACCACAGATCTCAATTTGTGATTCGGTGATCCACGACCTTCTTGGAGGTGTTTGAGGCCAGGCTGGATGAGGTCTTGACACCTGTGCTGGTGGGAGGTGTCCCTGCCCATGGCAGGGAGTTGGCACTGGCTGATCTTGAAGGTCCCTTCCAACCCAACCCGTTCTGTGAGCTGTTGGTGCAGTAGGTCTTGGTGCAGAGCTGTGCCATGGCCACTAGAACCCATCTGTGGCCTGGAGGAGGGAAGCACCCTGGCAAGGTATCCCCATGGCTGTGTGGTCACGAGCTGGGGCTAAGAGTCCCTCTTTACCTCTTCTAGGTGAACAAAGAACCTCTGAGGCTCACCCAAACATCAGTCTCCACCTGCTTTGCTCCCACCGTGCCAACCAGGAGCCCAGCCCAGCTATGCCATCCCCACGCAGCTCTGCTTGCTGCATGCTCTGCCAAGGCCCTCAGCTCCCCTGGCAGATGTAATCTGGGGAGGAAAGATGGCACAAAGCCTGTGCCAAGGCGCCTGCTTCCCCACGTCATGCCCCAATATAACCTACCCTTCCTGTTGCACCAGCACCGCCGTCACAGGCTGCTCTTGCAGTGCCATGGGAACCCCCAAACCTGCCCCCTCCCCCGGGACAGCCTCCCCTGGCCTTTCTCCGTGGCAGTTTCCCCCTCCCCCCCTCCATTACTGTATTCAGCTCATGCCCTGTTTCTGCCAGAGCCACCCAAAGCCCTTTTCAACCCTAAACAGGCTTCGAGAAAGGGGAAGCTGAGGGTTTGCTGCATGGAAGTTGAGGAGCTGGGAAGGGGAACAGCTCCAGAGCGGAAACTTAAAAATAAAGCTACAGATCCTTAAAATAAATCTGACATTAGCTTCTTATCTTAGCTGGCACGTGGGGTGGCTCCTGCTGCCTGCCTCAGAGCTGCACAGGCTGGAGGTGGAGCCGCCTGGGCTGCATGGGGCTCTGAGCTCCCCTCCCCAGGCTCTGCAGTCTCGCTGGGGTGGTGGAAACTCTCCTCTGTCCCTCCCTGTGGAAGGGACTGGAGTCCTGAGCCTGCCAGAGGTGCAGTGACAGCAGGGCAGGCAGACAGGGACGTTTCTCCTGGCTGCTGCAGGACCCGAACGTGTGCGATGGAGGAATGCAGCAGCAACGCTGGAGGTGTCCCTGGTGGCAAGATGACCTCTGGGGGTCCCTTCGAACCCGACGCAAGCTGTGAATGGCACCGTGGTGGCTGGTGGCAGAGCTGGGCCAGGGGCCTGTGCTGGGACATTCCCTGCCTTCATGTGGCAGCTGGGTGCTGGGGTGGCTGCAAGTGGTGACAGCCATTCCCTTTGCCCATGGGGAGCAGGACCTGCAGCTCTGCCCACCCTGCTCTCCCGCTGGCTGGTGTGGCCAGGAAGAACCTGGCCGGTGGCTCCCAGAGAAGGGGGCAAGATTTGGAGCCGAGGCATGCATCAGAGATCCCCATACACACCAGTGCTCAGGGATGTGCTCTGACCTTTGGTCCTGCTGAGCAGAGGTGCTGGGCACCCGGAGAAGGAGGTGACCTTGCCCACGTATGGCTGCACTGCACCTGGGCTCCCGAACAAACCCCCCCAGCCCAGCCTCCTCACCCCAAAACACATCCATTTGAGCTGCTGGGCTTGGAAATTGCTGGCTAGGAGAAGTGAAGCTGCTCTCCCAGTTGGAAGTGGAGGTCCAGGCAAGCCACAGTCCTGCTCCCAGCCCAGCCTGACACACCAGTGAGGGTCTGGCTGCCCTAGCAAGGAGCAGAGAAGCCTCCATCCCCAAGCTGAGGCATTCATCCCTACCAAACCCAGGGCAGCAAAACAGTGCCTGGCTCCACTCCCTGTGCTTCACAAACAAGCCCAGGGGAGGGCCAAGCTCAGCTCGCTGGCTCCAGGCCAGAGCTGCCACAGAAGGATGAGTAAGGGGCAGGTAGCTGGGCTGCAGCCAGGCCTCACAGACTGGTTTCTTGACTCCCCTTGCAGTGATGGCTCCTGCAGGAGTGCAGCTTGTTCCCTAGCTGTGTGTGGAAAGCTCTGTCTTCCCAGGGTGAGGATGTGGGGCTGAGTGCCAGGCACCTTCTGAGGAGCAGCTGAGGGCTCGTTCAGCCTGGAGAAGACCTCATTGCTCTCTACAGCTCCCTGAGAGGAGGCTGGAGCCAGATGGAGGCTGGACTCTTCTCCCTAGTCTTAGAGGATAGGAGAGGAACTGGCCTGAAGTTGTGCCAGGGCAGGGTTATATTGGAGAGCAGGAAACATTTATTTGCTGGGGAAGGGTCTGGAGAACAGGGCTGGAGGAGCAGCTGAGGGAGCTGGGGGTGTTGAGCCTGGAGGAGGCTGAGGGCAGAGCTCATTGCTCTCTCCAGCTCCCTGAGAGGAGGCTGCAGCCAGGTGGGGGTTGGAGAGGAGGAAACAATTCTTTGCTGCAAGAGAGTGATTAGGGATTGGCACAAGCTGCCCAGGGAGGTGGTGGAGTCCCCACTGCTGGATGTGTTCCAGAAACCTGTGGCCATGGCACCTGGGGACAGGGTTTGATGGCCATGGTTGTGGAAGGGGTCCCTGCCCATGGCAAGGGAGTTAGAACGTTGTGNGCCCCATGGAGTGGTGGCAGCCCCGTGCTGCTGAGCCCTGCTGCAGTCTCCAGCAGGCCCAGCTTTGCTATGTGCCTCTGTGAGCCCACTCTGCCTTGATTGGATGACCCTCTGACATCTTTTCCTGCCCTCTGGGTGGTTAGATGGCAACCTGAGAGCTTCCTCATTCTTTTTTCCATCCCTTGGGTGAAGCTGCTGCTGTGGAAGGCCTGGGGGCAATCTGCAGGTCAGCAGCAGAGCCACTGCTGCTCTGTTTCATGCCCCCACTTCATGTATCAGCAGATGTGCCAGCACTGCCCCACTCCCCTGCTTCACGTTCAAGGTGCCCTGACCCAAACCCACCCTTGGGCTCCCATTAGGGCTCCAGCTGAAGTTCCTCTCTCAATGCTGATCCCTCCCTGNGAAACATTTATTTGCTGGGGAAGGGTCTGGAGAACAGGGCTGGAGGAGCAGCTGAGGGAGCTGGGGGTGTTGAGCCTGGAGGAGGCTGAGGGCAGAGCTCATTGCTCTCTCCAGCTCCCTGAGAGGAGGCTGCAGCCAGGTGGGGGTTGGAGAGGAGGAAACAATTCTTTGCTGCAAGAGAGTGATTAGGGATTGGCACAAGCTGCCCAGGGAGGTGGTGGAGTCCCCACTGCTGGATGTGTTCCAGAAACCTGTGGCCATGGCACCTGGGGACAGGGTTTGATGGCCATGGTTGTGGAAGGTGTCCCTGCCCATGGCAAGGGAGTTAGAACGTTGTGAACTTTAAGGTTTCTTCCAACCCAAACCACCCCATGACAATTGTGTTGGATTTCATTTCTCCTTGGCACCTCCCATTGCTCCCTGGGCAGTCCCTGCCATAGGTGTCAGACACCCAGGTGAGGCATCAGGAGAGGTGACAGGGCTGGAGGCATTGGAGGTGTCTGCAGAGGTAGATGATGCCCTGAGAGCCCATCCAGAGCTCCACTCTAGGCTGCTTTGCAGTCAGACATGGAGTGGTGGCAGCCCCAAGGAGTGGTGGCAGCCCCATGGAGTGGTGGCAGCCCCATGGAGTGGTGGCAGCCCCATGGAGTGATGGCAGCCCCATGGAGTGGTGGCAGCCCCGTGCTGCTGAGCCCTGCTGCAGTCTCCAGCAGGCCCAGCTTTGCTATGTGCCTCTGTGAGCCCACTCTGCCTTGATTGGATGACCCTCTGACATCTTTTCCTGCCCTCTGGGTGGTTAGATGGCAACCTGAGAGCTTCCTCATTCTTTTTTCCATCCCTTGGGTGAAGCTGCTGCTGTGGAAGGCCTGGGGGCAATCTGCAGGTCAGCAGCAGAGCCACTGCTGCTCTGTTTCATGCCCCCACTTCATGTATCAGCAGATGTGCCAGCACTGCCCCACTCCCCTGCTTCACGTTCAAGGTGCCCTGACCCAAACCCACCCTTGGGCTCCCATTAGGGCTCCAGCTGAAGTTCCTCTCTCAATGCTGATCCCTCCCTGGAGCAGGGCTGGGGGAGAGCAGCTTCTGCCTGTGCCACCCTGTGCAAGAGGCTGCTCCAGAGACGTGGCACTGGCCAGTGTGCAGCTGGCTCCAGGAGAGCTCCTCTACCAGCCTGGACTCTATTAACCTTGTTTGTCTCCATGACATTAGAGCACATATTAAATGAGAGCATCTTACAAGGAGCAGCTGAGGGAGCTGGGGATGTTCAGCCTTCAGAAAGGAGGCTGAGAGGAGACCTCATTGCTCTCTACAGCCTCCTGAGAGAAGGCTGGAGCCAGGTGAGGATTGGGCTCTGCTCACATGCAGCAAGTGATAGGATGAAACAGCCTCAGGCTGTGCCAGGGGAGGTTCAGGTTGGACGTGAGGAACAATTTCTTCCCCGTGAGGGTTGTCAAGGCCTGTCTCAGGCTGCCCAGGGAGGTGGCGGAGTTCCCATCCCTGGAGGGGTTTACAGCCATCTGGCTGTGGTGCTGAGGGAGGTGGTGCAGTGGCAGTGGCTGAGCAGCAGTGGTTGGGGCTGTGAGCTCTGGGTGAGTGCTTGGGCTCGATGAGCTCCAAGGCCTCTTCCAACCTCAGCAGCTCTTTGGTTCTACAATTATCCTTCTTTCAAAGCACTGTGACAACACTTGGCATCTTCTGTCAGCTCCCACTTGTGTGGCACTGCCTGGCAGGTGCCCTAAACAGGGCTTCAAAGCAATGTAGGTTCTACTCCAGCACTGACAACCCCCACTACAAATGTCCCTGCTGGCAGCCAGGTCACTGGGGCTACGCCTGGGGCCTCAGCCAGCCTCGGGCATCCCTTATGCAAGGTCCCCATGCCAAGAAGGGCACAGGGGGGCACTTTCTTCCCCTGGCAGAAGGGAGCTGAGCCACAGAAGCCTGAAGATTTGGTGACATTCTCTGTGTGCTGTTTGCAAGCTGAGGCTTGAGCTCTCTTCTGTGAGCTACAGATTCACTGAATGCATCAGGTTGGAGGGGACCCTCCAAGGGCATCTTGTTCAGCCCCCCCACAGCCAGCAGGGACATCTCCAGCAGGCTGCCCAGGGCCACAGCTGACCCTGAATGTCTCCAGCGACTCCACCACACCCCTGGGCAACCTGCGGCAGGATTTTACCGCTCTGACTGCAAAGAACTTCCCCCTTGACGTCCAACCTCCACCTCCCCTGTTTGAGGAGGTGGGGCCAGCAGAGGAGCAGAGAGGCCAAGTGCTGTCCATGCAGGTGGTGGATCTGAGTGTATCTGTCCCTGGGGTGTGCTGAAGCTAGCCTGTGTCCTAGCCAGGGATGGCACAAGGCAGGGAAGGTGGGCAGAGGGCTTGCAGGGCTTGGCTGCTACAGCTCCCACTGGCAGCACCCCACAGTGATGCCCAGCCTGAGCCCCCCTGCTTGTAGGAGGCGGGGCGGGGGGGGGCAAACTTCTCCCTCCTTTAGTGGGGATGGAGGAGAGGGCAGCCCTCAGCACACCGTGATGGCCTCAGTCCTGCCAGCAGTCAGGAGCAGATGGGCTGGAGTGGTCAGCAGCGTGTGTGCCAGCAGGGCATGGCCAGGGACAGGTGGCTCCTTAGACCAGGCTGGGATCTGCTCCTGCAGGAGGCTGGGGGGCAGCCATGAGGCACTGCCCACCCAGAGCAGGCAGATTGGTGGCTGGGAAAGGAGCTGGTGAGACACACATGGCCATGGGTGAGAGAGGAGCAAGCCCACGGAGCGCTCTGCCTGCTGTGAGCCCCCACAGCATCCTGGCACAACAGGATCCTGTGGGTTGGAAGAGATCTTTAAGGTCATTGAGTCCAATGTTAACACTGAGTCAGGGCCCCCAGCACCACATCTCCACAGCTCTGAAACCCTTCCAGGCAGGGGGACTCCACCACTGCCCTGGGCAGCCTGGGCCAGGCCTGGGCAACCCTCAAGGGGAAGGAATTGCTCCTCATGGCCAACCTAAACCTCCTCTGGGGCAACTTGAGGCCATTTCCTCTCACCCTCAGTTGTTACGAAGGAGCAGAGCCCAACCCACACCTGGCTGCAGCCTCCTCCCAGGGAGCTGTAGAGAACAATGAGGTCTCCCTTCAGCCTCCTCTTCTCCAAACTGAACAAACCCAGGTCCCTTGGCTGCTCCTCACCAGCCCAAGTGGCCAAGAAGGGCACCAGAGCAGCCTGGCCTGGAGCAGCAATGGTGTGGCCAGCAGGAGCAGGGCAGGGATTGTCCTCCTGTGCTGGGCACTGGTGAGGGCACAGCTCAAATCTTGGGTTCAGTTCTGGGCCACTCACTCCCAGAAGGACATTGAGGGCTGGAGCAGGGCCAGAGAAGGGCAACAGAGCTGGGGAAGGGTCTGGAGAACAGGGCTGGGGAGGAGCAGCTGAGGGGGCTGGGGGTGTGCAGCCTGGAGAAGAGGAGGCTGAGGGCAGAGCTCATTGCTCTCTGCAGCTCCCTGAGAGGAGACTGCAGCCAGGTGGGGGTTGGGCTCTGCTCCCAATGACAGGAGGAGAGGAAATGGCCTCAAGCTGTGCCTAGAGAGGTTGGGGAGGAGGAAAAAGTCTTTGCTGCAAGAGTGGTCAGGGACTGGCACAGTCTGCCCAGGGAGGTGGTGGAGTGCCCATGCCTGGAGGTGTTCCAGAAAGGAACAGATGTGGCACTTCAGGACATGGTCTGGCAGTCCTGGAGGCTCTGGGTAGAAGGTTGGACTGGATGACCTCAGAGGTCTGTTCCAGCCTTAATGATTCTATCATTCTGTGGCTCACCTGAGGGTTCCAAGGCTCCAGCTCCTGCCACGTGGGTCAGTTTTTGCTGCCTGCTTTGGCTCTCGATTATTTTTTTGCTGATCTACTTCTGGTGGGCTTCCAGAAGTGCCCAGCCAAGGCACAGCTCACAGGCTGCAGGGCATGGCTGCTCCTGGTGCCCCAGCCTGGCAAAGCCCTGGGGTGGGCTTTGTTTTCATCTTGTGCTCAAGCCCATCTGCTGAGCTGTTCTGCAGCAGCTAAGAATGGAGCTGGAGCTGTTGAGAGTTTTACACCTTCTGAAGCCATTTCCTGAACCAAGCCTCAACTGGGTTAGCTCTCAGCCTGCTCCCCCCCAGGAGCCAGGCTCAGATCCTACTGGGGTGGAGAAGTGAAGAAATATTGCAAGGTTCATTCTTCTTCACCCCAAAGTGGTGACTGTTCAGAATTCCAAACTGCTCAGGGTCACCAAACCTTTCCATTTCCAGTTTGACCAAAACTGGTGAGCATGCAGCAGGGGAACACAGAGAGAGAAGCAGAAAATCCACAGCAGTAGCTCATCACATCCCTGCTGTCCCTGTGTCCAGCCTCTCCCAGAGAGCTGGGCTGGGCTGGCTGCTGGGATTGCATCTGCCCTGATGCTTCACGCAAGCTATGCTGGACTGAGCTGAAGGACTCTGCCCCTTCTGCCTTTGGTTCTGATCCAGGAGCTCCTGAATCCAGTCCCAGAATCCAGCTCCTGATGATTAAGGTACTGGAGCAGCTCTGGGAGGAGCAAAGGCTGAGAGCCCTGGGGCTGAGAGCCTGCAGAAGAGCAGCCCCAGAGGGCAGCTGAGCAATGCTTAGCAAGAGCTAAAGGAGCTGTGGGGGGCAAGAGGCTGGGGCCAAGCTCTTGTCAGTGGTGCCTAGGGCCAGAAGTGGCAATGGGCACAAAGTGGCAGCCAGGAGGTTGCATCTGAGCAGGAGGAGAAAGTTGTTTGTTGTGAGGGTGCTGGAGGCCTGGAGCAGGCTGCCCAGAGAGGCTGTGGAGCCCCCCGGGAGGCTGCTGGTGCTCAGTGAAGGTGCAGCAAACTCTGCACTGCGAACGCTCAGCGATGCCTCTGTGGCTGCGGCAGGTTGCTGATTCCTCAGCCAGCCCTGGCCGTGGCCCGGAGCTGCAGAAGGAGGAGCAGAGCCTTCCCTGCCCACCCTCACACACAGCCATAATGCCAGTTTTGGCGAGGTCTGCCCCCGGCCTCATCTGATGGCATTTTGCCCACGGCAGCTCTGATCTTTGGCCTTTCAGCCCCCAGCTCCTCGGCCAGCGGACAGGAAGCTCCTAATGAGCTTTCTAATCGTGTCTGTGGCCCTGCAGTGCTGGCCAGGGCTGTGCTGGGAGCTGCTGGCCTCAGCCCTGCAGGGTGCAAAGCCCTCTGCACAGCCCAGCTGGGATGTCACTGCAGCTTGTGTCACACTGGAGCTGAGTCACAGCCAGGTACAGACAGTGACTGTGACTCACCGCCGTGCCCAGCCCAGCCAGCAGCTGCTGCTGCCCAGTGCCCAGCCCAGCTCCCCTGCAGCACCCAGCTCCAGCCTCAGCTGCTGCAGATGCCCTCACAGCCTCAGCCACCCAGATGCCACCTCTTGGTGCCTGTCCTTGCAGCTGCCTTCAGCTCACAGCTGGGGAGACACTGGTCAGAGGCAGCTGCCATCAGCACCCACATGTAGCAGGCAGGCAGGACCACAGCCTAGCTCCAAAGGCACTAGTCCCTCTGCATCCAGCTGGGCAGAGAAAGAGGTCCACAATCCTCGCATCCAGCTGGGCAGAGAAAGAGGTCCACAATCCTCGCATCCAGCTGGGCAGAGAAAGAGGTCCACAATCCTCGCATCCAGCTGGGCAGAGGAAGATGCCCCCCGCACCCCCCTGCAGCAGGCAGGTGGGCAGAAACACAGGCTTCCTCCGACGGCACTGGTTCCTCTGNATGTCCACAATAACCACATCCAGCTGGACAGAGGAAGATGCCCACAACACCCACATGCAGCAGGCAGGCAGGACCACAGCCTAGCTCCAAGGGGCACTGGTTCCTCTGCATCCAGCTGGGCAGAGGAAGATGCCCACAATAACCACATGCAGCTGAGCAGAGGAAGATGCCCACAGCACCTACATGCAGCAGGCAGGACCACAGCCTTGCTCCAAGGGTTTCTCTGCATCTCCTGCTGTGGAGGGCTTCAGTGTACCAGCAGCTGGCATGCAGAGGGTATCTAGGCCTTGGATACTGGAGGTGATGGCTGGAAACTTCCCTGCTTCCCAGTGGGGCAGCATAGTGGTGGCAAGGGCAGCTCCAGCTGGGGTGGATTCTGTGCAGGTAGGGAAGGTGGTGGAGCCAGATGGTTTCAAGGCTTTTGGCAGGAGAACCAGCACCTAGCTTTGTATCCATGGGACAGCAGAGAGGATTCAGAGATCTGTGAAAGACCCACAGGCTCCAGAGGAAACTAAATGTGGGCAGCAGGGGCAGGGAGGGGATTCTGCCCCTCTGCTGTGCTCTGCTGAGACCCGCCCTGTAGTGCTGGGGCAGCTCTGGAGTGCTCAGCACAGACAGGGACCTGTTGCAGCAGGACCAGAGGAGGCCACAGCAGTGCTGGCAGGGTGGAAGCTCTGCTGTGAGGCCAGGCTGGGAGAGTTGGGGGTGTTCAGCCTGGGGAGGAGAAGGCTCCAGGGAGACCTCCTGGTGGCCTTGCAGTGCTTCAAGGGGCCAGAAGAAAGCTGGGGACAGAGTTTGGAGCAGGGCCTGTTGTGGCAGGCCAAGGGGGGATGGTTTGAACTGACAGAGGGAGAGTGGAGAGAAGGGAGAAAGGTTTGAGAGTGAGGGTGGGGAGAGCCTGGCCCAGGCTGCCCAGAGAGGTGGGAGCTGCCCCATGGCTGGCACCACTGCAGGTCAGGTTGTGTGGGGCTGTGGGCAGCCTGCTCTGGGTGGGGATATCCCTGTTACCTGCAGGGGTTCCTCAGCTTTAGAGCCAGAACCTTCCCTATGGGGACAGGCTGGCAGAGTTGGGGCTGTGCAGCCTAAAGAGAAGGCTGCAGGGAGACCTCAGAGCAGCCTTCCAATAGCTGAAGGGGCTGCAGGAGAGCTGGGGAGGGATTTTTGACAAGTGCTGGGAGTGCCAGGCCGAGGGACAGTGGCTTTGATCTGGGAGAGGGGAGACTGAGAGTGGAGAGGAGGGAGAAATTGTTTGCAGTGAGGGTGGGGAGAGACTGGCACAGGTTGCCCAGGGAGGTGTTTGAGGCCAGGCTGGATGAGGCCTTGAGCAATCTGGGCTGGTGGGAGGTGTCTCTGCCCATGGCAGGGGGTTGGCACTGGATGATTTTTGAGGTCACTTCCAACCCTACCCATTCTGTCATTCTGTCACTCTGTGCTCACTGAAGCCCTCCCAGGTGCAATCTGGGCTAGTTCAGGAAGGTTGTCCTTGCTCAGCAGCTGTACTGGAAGGGGAGCACAAGAGCAGGTGGGGCCCCAGAGCCTCACATCAGGCTGGCAGTGATCAGTGATGGCAACACAGGTGCTGGGGACCTCAGCTCCTCAGCTCAGTCGCTGGTTCAGGCTAGGGTGACTGAGGGGTGGTGCAGAGGGGACATGGGGAGGACAAGTGCAAGGAGGCATTTCTTGATGGGAATGGGCCCTCCTTCCTCAGGAGACAGTCTGGGGACAGCCAGCCTGAGCAAGCAGCCAGACCCCCATGCAGCGAGAGATGTCATCATGAGCAGCATCCACTGCTCTCCTTCTCCAGCACCAGGATGTCATCTCCCACCAGCCCTGAACAGCAGCACAAACCTGCTGCCAACCACTTCATGCACCAAGAGGAAAGTGTTGGTGGTGCTGAGCCCAGGAAGGCATTCAGCTGCAGGACAGAATGCTGGGAGCTGCCTGCTGCAGCAAGCCCCCAAACCCATCGGCACCCAACCCTGCTCATGCAGCACACCTGGAGCCCTGTCCGTGACTGACAGCTCTGTACTCAGCAGCCTCAACACCACCAATGATGCTTTTCTGGTCCCCAACAAGTTTTCCTTCTGTTCTTCCACCACTGACACAGAATCCCAGACCTGCAGGAATCCAGTAGAGTGGAGATANTGGACTCTCTCCAGCAGTTCCTGGCTGAAGCTTTTCCTGTCAAACCTCTTCAGCTAAGAACAGCCCTGGCTGAGGCTGCCGCTCCCGCAGGGACTGAAGGAGGTGCTGACCAGGAAAGCTTTAAGCTCATTAGCAGCCACTGGAATGGGTTATTAGGCTGATTTGTGCAGGAAGCACGGTGGGAGCAGACTTTCTTCTGTAGGCAACACCAAGAGAGGAGGGAGGACTCCTATCTCCTCCCCAGTGCAGGTTTAAGGAGAAGGATTGAGGAAGAGGGATCTGGATGCCAGCTCTGCTGAGGAGAGCTCAGGCACACTCCAGAGCCCTCCATGAGATAGGAAGGGGCAGAAGAGAAGCACAAAGAGCTGGCTCTGGGTGGTCTCCAGGTCCACACCAGGAGGGTAGGTGAAGAAGAACAATATTCAGGAGGAGCTGGATGGGGATTGTACCTCTGTTATGGGCACTGGTGAGGCCACAGCTCAAATCCTGGGGTCAGTTCCGGGCCCCTCACTCCCAGAAGGACATTGAGGAGCTGGAGCAAGGCCAGAGAAAGGCAACAGAGCTGGGAAAGGGTCTGGAGAAGAGGGCTGGGGAGGAGCAGCTGAGGGAGCTGGGGGTGTTGAGGCTGGAGAAGAGGAGGCTGAGGGCAGAGCTCATTGCTCTCTGCAGCTCCCTGAGAGGAGGCTGCAGCCAGGTGGGGGTTGGGCTCTGCTCCATAGTCTCAGGTGAGGAACTGGCCTGAAATTGTGCCAGGGGAGGGTTAGGTTGGAGAGGAGGAAAATTTCTTTGCTGCCAGGTCAGGAACTGGCACAGTCTGCCCAGGGAGGTGGTGGAGTCCCCATGCCTGGAGGTGTTGAAGCAACCTGTGGCCATGGCACTTGGAGCCAGAGTTTGGTGGCCATGGTGGTGTTGGGTTGCTGGTTGGACTGGATGCTCTTGGAGGCCTTTTCCAGCCCAACCAATTCTCTGAGTCTGTGATTCTATGGTACAGTGGTGGGAGTAGCCTAGGGCAGGCTGCCCTGCACTCCATCTCCTGCAGAGACCATCCTGCATGGAGCTTTACCTAGATTCTGCATGGAGGTTACCCAGGGCTCACAGCTCCATCAGACCAGGAAATGACTCAGCTGTAGTGCTGCACATCACAGACTTTCCAGTCCTGGTATGGGCAACTGCATGAGGGGCCTGCAGCATCCCTGCCCTCACTGAGGGGCCCATGGCACCTTGGCCTTGACTCTTGCTCCTCCAGACCTGGGCATGCCTGTGCCTGGCTGCCCACCGTGCTGCCTAGTTGTGTGCTGGCAGGACACTGGTGTGGGTTGCCCTGCATCATGGGCATCACTTGGGCAGGGGACTGGGACTCTTAGCATCTGCTTTCTCACAGGCACTAAATGGTCTCTGAGCCTCCCCAGATGGGAACAGGCTTCAAACCCCATCCTCTGTTTTCCCTGAGCATTCTAGGTGGGACCAGACCCTGAGCCCCATTCTCTGCTCTCCTCAAGCCTCCCCAGGTAGGACCAGACCCTGAACCCCATTCTCTGCTCTCCTCAAGTTTCCCCAGGTGGGACCAGACCCTGAACCCCATCCTCTGCTCTCCTCAAGCTTCCCCAGGTAGGACCAGACCCTGAACCCCATCCTCTGCTCTCCTCAAGCTTCCCCAGGTAGGACCAGACCCTGAACCCCATCCTCTGCTCTCCTCAAGCTTCCCCAGGTAGGACCAGACCCTGAACCCCATCCTCTGCTCTCCTCAAGCTTCCCCAGGTAGGACCAGACCCTGAACCCCATCCTCTGCTCTCCTCAAGCTTCCCCAGGTAGGACCAGACCCTGAACCCCATCCTCTGCTCTCCTCAAGCTTCCCCAGGTAGGACCAGACCCTGAACCCCATCCTCTGCTCTCCTCAAGCTTCCCCAGGTAGGACCAGACCCTGAACCCCATCCTCTGCTCTCCTCAAGCTTCCCCAGGTAGGACCAGACCCTGAACCCCATCCTCTGCTCTCCCCAAGCTTCCCCAGGTAGGACCAGACCCTGACCCCTATCCTCTGCTCTTCCTGAGCCTCCTCAGGTGGGACCAGACCCCGACCCCTATCCTCTGCTCTTCCTGAGCCTCCTCAGGTGGGACCAGACCCCGACCCCTATCCTCTGCTCTTCCTGAGCCTCCTCAGGTGGGACCAGACCCCGACCCCTATCCTCTGCTCTTCCTGAGCCTCCTCAGGTGGGACCAGACCCCGACCCCTATCCTCTGCTCTTCCTGAGCCTCCTCAGGTGGGACCAGACCCCGACCCCTATCCTCTGCTCTTCCTGAGCCTCCTCAGGTGGGACCAGACCCCGACCCCTATCCTCTGCTCTTCCTGAGCCTCCTCAGGTGGGACCAGACCCCGACCCCTATCCTCTGCTCTTCCTGAGCCTCCTCAGGTGGGACCAGACCCCGACCCCTATCCTCTGCTCTTCCTGAGCCTCCTCAGGTGGGACCAGACCCCACCCCTTTCTTTTCTCTCCCGTGAAGAAAATGCAACTGGTTCAGCCAAAGCTGGACCCAGAAAGTGGACCTCTGGAACTGCTCTGTGGCTTTCCTCCTGCCCTGTTCGTGGGGTTTGAGCAGCCAAGCTCCCTGTTCACCCCTCCAGCCAAGTCCCCTGCCCGTGCCCGAGCCGCGGGGAGCCCGACGTGGCCCCACCACCTGCCTGCTGTGGGGCACTGTCCTTGTCCCCTGCTGCTCCGGGAACAGGCTGCTTCCCTCCCTGCGCCAGGGCACGACACGCCGAGGCGCTGGGGCTGCGCAGACAGGCGCTGGGGGCTGTTAGCGAGGGCTGGCAAGGGGAGGGCTGTCTCCTGCTTTCTGAAAGACCCTGCCTGGGTGGGTGCCCACCAGTGCTTGCAGCCAGGCACAGGTCGAGCTGTCTGCGCAGGGAACGCTGCCCCCGGGCTGAGTCTCAGGAGCGTTTGTTACCTTTCCTCCCCTAGAAGCCGCCAGGCAGGCGCTGGGAGCTGTTAGCGAGCGCTGGCAAGGGAGCAGGGCGAGGTAATTGGGGAAGATGAGGTTCGTCTGCTGGGTTCCTTGCGGAAGAGAAGGAGAGAAGATGTACTGCTAAATTGGCCAGCAGGGCTGCTATAGTAACACGGCTTTCAAGATTGCTTGCTCGGCCTCCCCGGGGCTGTATTCAGCTCCTCAGATCGTTCTGTAGTTTTCCACTTTCTCCCGATGCAACCTGCCCAGGACTTTCTGACCACCGTCGTGACCATGACCCTGCCTGGGTGGGTGCCCACCAGTGCCTGTAGCCAGGCACAGGTCGAACTGTCTGTGCAGGGAACATTGCCCCCAGGCTGAGTCTCAGGAGTGTTTGTTAACTTTCTCCCTGTACAAGCCCTAGGATAGCTCCAGGGAAGCAGCTCTCCTCGCATACAATCATAGAATTGCTTGGGTTGGAAAAGGCCTCCAAGAGCATCCAGTCCAACCAGCAACCCAACACCACCATGGCCCCCAAACCCCAGCCCCAGGTGCCATGGTCACAGGTTGCTTCAACACCTCCAGGGATAGGGACTCCACCACCTCCCTGGGCAGCCTGGGACAGTCCCTGACCGCTCTGAAGCAAAGAAATTTTACCTCCTCTCCAACCTAACTCTCCCCTGGCACAATTTCAGACCAGTTCCTCTCTTTCTCTCACCTGAGACTAGGGAGCAGAGCCCAACCCCCACCTGGCTGCAGCCTCCTCTCAGGGAGCTGTAGAGAGCAATGAGCTCTGCCCTCAGCCTCCTCTTCTCCAGCCTCAACACCCCCAACTCCCTCAGCTGCTCCTCCCCAGCCCTCTTCTCCAGACCCTTTCCCAGCTCTGTTGCCTTTCTCTGGCCCTGCTCCAGCTCCTCAATGTCTTGGAGTGAGTGGCACAAAACTGAATCCAGGATTCAAGCTGTGGCCTCACCAGCACCCAGTGCAGGGGCACAATCCCTGCCCTGGTCCTGTTGGCCACACCATTGCTGCTCCAGGGCTGCTGGTGCCCTTCTTGCCCACCTGGGTACACCCTGGCTTATCTCCAGCTGCTGTCTTTTTCCATCCCTAAACTTTCCCTCTTCTTTCTACAGTAGAGCCCCAAACTTCTGCAAGGCAGTGCAGTGGCCTCAGTCTGAAGCTCTCAGATGCCCCAACTGAGACAATGGAAGGCAGGAGAGGGAGCATTTTTCCTCCACCCTGACACCAACCTGCCTGAGCTTGCCTCTCCCAGCTCAAAGCCACTGTCTCTCAGCCTGGCACTCCCAGCCCTTCTCCAAAGTCCCTCACCAGCTCTCCTGCAGCCCCTTCAGCTGCTCTGAGGTCTCCCTGGAGCCTTCTCTTCTGCAGGCTGGGCAGCCCCAACTCTGCCAGCCTGTCCCCACAGGGGAGGTTCTCCAGCCCTCTGATTATCTTGGTGATCTCCTCCAGACCCTCTCCAACAGTTCCACACTGTTGTGCTGAGGGCACCAGCACTGAATGTCAGGGTGCAGGTGAGGTCTCAGCAGAGCAGAGAGGCAGAATCACTTCATTCTTCTTCCAAGCCTGACTTAATACACCTGGGAGTCATCTGTGGCTTACATCTCTGTTTCTTGGAGGTTCTCTAGGTGGGTGTGGGGGGAATATGCTCATGTGTCATTTCTGCACCAAGGAGTCCTGGGGTAATTCAGTTAAAACAAAAGGCTGCTGTGAGTTCTGCCAGCAGAAGTTTGTAGTCAGCAGTGTGCTGGCCTGCAGCGTGCAGAGCTCCAGAGCTCTCAGGTGTGCACCTAAGGTGGTGTTTCAGTAAAGAATCAGGCTGATGAGTTCCATCTCAGGCAGGATGGATACCATCCCTCTTTTGAACAGCTTGGAGCTTCTTGTGGCCCAAGGGCAGGACCCAGCACTTGGCCTTGTTGAACCTCATCCCATTGACCCCAGCCTCACCAGGGTCCAGCACAGATAGAGGATCAGTCCCCTGCTCCTGCTGCCCACACCAGTGCTGCTCCAGGCCAGGCTGCTGGTGCCCTTCTTGCCCACCTGGGCACCCCCTGGCTCATCTTCAGCTGCTCTCACCCAGCACCCCCAGGCCCTTTTCTGCTGGGCAGTTTCCAGCCACTCTGTCCCAAGCCTGGAGCCTTCCTGGGGTTGTTGTGACCCAAGGGCAGGACCCAGCACTTGGCCTTGTTGAACCTCATCCCACTGGCCTCAACCCATGGCTGCAGCCTGGCCAGAGCCCTCTGCAGAGCCTCCCTAGCCCCCAACAGGTCAATGCTGCCACCCAGTTTGGTGCCATCTGTAAACTGCCTGAGGGAGCCTCCATCCCCTCACCCAGATTATTGATAAAGACATTGAAGAGAACTGGGCCTGGTGCTGAGCCCAGGGGAACAGCACTGGTGAGTGGCCATCAAACCTCCCTTAGCTGAGAGGTTCTGAAGAAACAAAACTGATGAAGTTGTCCATAATGTAAACTCCAGAACAGTCCTGAGCTGTTCTCTGAACGTGTCTATGCTGGAACTGAGCACCCACTGCAGATGGGTCCCTGCTGGCAGCTGTGCCCCAAGCATGGCCCAGATCTGCTTTTGGGAGCACACACACACCCCCAAAAAAAAATCTGCTGTGGTCTGCAGCCTGGGAAAGCAAGGAGCTGGAAAACTGGGAGGGGAGCTCCATTTACACCTTTCCTGTGCTGCTGGTGTTGAGTGCTGCAACACACCAGAATAAAAACATCAGCTGGTGTTTGTCAGACCCAGATGGCTCAGGCTCATCCAGGACAACACCATCAGTGTGGGATGGCTCCAGAAGGCATCAAACCCAAGCACAGCATCATAGCAATGAATATGGAGAACATCAACTCTACTCCTGCTCAATCCAGCACTCATTCAGACTACAGCATCACTGTGGGATGGCTCTAGAAGGCATTAAGCCCAAGCACAGCATCACAGCAGTGAGTATGGAGAACATCAACTCTACCCCAGCTCTGGGTTGGCTCCAGTGCCTCAGACTGTTTATACAGTCACACAATGCCAGGGTGGAAAGGACCCCAAGGGTCATCTGGTTCAGCCCTTCCAGGTCATAGCCTAGCTGAAATGAGCTAAGCCAGCACCCTGGCAAGCTGTGTCTGAAGAGAAGCCTCTTTGGAGCAGAGCCTGCCTGGCCTGGGTTCCTGAGGACAGGGCTTCTCCTCGGGGTGCAGACCACGAGCAGAGCAGACAGACCTCAGAAGGAGGAATTCCTACTGCCAGCACACCCCACTGTTGCTTCCCTTCATGTTTTAGTGAGAGGATGCAGTGCCCAGAAGGTTCCTCTGTGTGTGAAGTGGTTTGGAGTTCAGCAGGACGTGGCCATCACTCACTCGTTGCGGGCGCCTGGGCTGAAGGGCAAATTGTTTGTTATTCACAACCTCTCAGATGGAAGGACTCAGCCTTTGGGGTTCCATGGGCATTTCACACTCCATGCTTGACTCGAGGAGATGCTCCTCTTGACATTTCATTTGGTTTGTCTGTGAGAATAGACAAATCTTCCCCCAGCTCTTGCTTAAGCATTGTGCAATACTTCAGCAAAACCCAGATGGAAAGCAGCCTTTGGCTAAGAGCTGAGGACCTGACGTGGAAGTCCTGCTCTGAGAAACTAGACTGCTGTCCCCTAGCAGCTTGTGAAGGGTCAAATTTCTCCATAATCATCAGGAATTGTTCCTGTGAGAGGCAAAAGATAGCCTGAAGGTCTCTGCTTTGCCTTCAGAACTGCACATCTGAAACCGGTTCCCATTTTCCCTCTAGGTCCCATGCGTGACCTAGCCAAAGGCTCTGCTTTCATCCCACCACCCCCTGCTGAAGCTCCGAGCTCTGGGACAGCAGCTGGGCTGCCTGGTGTCAGCAGATGATGACTTAAAAGGCACAGCAGTCCTTTTGGAAGCTCTTCTGCTCTCTCAGCCTCTGCTCTCCTACCAAGCAGGAGTGCACAGAGCAGGCTTTTGTGGCACGACCCTCCCTGGCAATTTGGGAAGCTTCTCGATGGGCTGGGAAAGGCTAAAATCAGCTCTCTAAAAGCTTTCCACTGCTCCTTTATCACTCTTCCTTGTGGTGCTCTTCAGCTGGAGGAAGGGCAGGGCAGCTCTGAGTCTTTCTCTCCTGAGCATGGCTCACTGCATGGCTCAAACTTCAGAGAATTTCATTATCAGGAGACTTTCACAGTCGCATTGGAAGGGACCCTTGAAGCTCAACTTATCCAACCCCCTGGCAGCAGCACCTCCACCTCCAGCTAGAGTAGGTGACCTCATCTTGATGGGGTCTCAACCACACCTCTGGGCAGCCTGTTCCAGTGTCTCACCAGCCTCATTGTCAAGAGCTTCCTTCTGGTGTCTCCATGGGCCCTGCCTTTATCTGAAGGGGTCTGAGACAGCTTCCTCAGGGAGAGAGGAGGGATGGGCTGCAGATGGCCTTCACATGAGGGTCAGCTTGGAGCAGCTCAGCCTCCTACTTCTTGTTCTGGAGGCTGCCTTCCTCTGGTAAACTCCACAGCTGCATCCGAATGACCTGAGTGACCCTCCAGTTGTGCAGGCTGCAGAGACAAAAAGCTTCACATCTGGCATGGTCTGTAGATAGCTCCATCACATCTGTCTCCTGCCTGCAGGGCTGATGGTGCTGAAGGGTGCCTGGCTAAGGGGAGAGAGTGCTGGTGCTGGGATGAGTGATTGGCTGAAGGGCTCATCTGGTTCCACAGACCACTGCCAGCAGGGTGGGGTTGGAAGGGACCTCTGGAGATCATCCAGTCCAACCCCCTGCTCAAACAGGGCCCCCACAGCAGCTTGCCCAGCAGCACAGTGCCCAGTTGGCCTTGGAAGCTCTCCACACAAGGACACTCCACAACCTCTCTGGGCAGCCTGCTCCAGGCCTCCAGCACCCTCACAACAAACAACTTTCTCCTCCTGCTCAGATGCAACCTCCTGGGTGCCACTTTGTGCCCATTGCCCCTTGTCCTGTCCCTGGGCACCACTGACAAGAGTCTGGCCCCAGCCTCTTGCCCCCCACTGCTCCTTTAGCTCTTGCTGAGCATTGCTCAGCTGCCCTCTGGGGCTGCTCTTCTGCAGGCTCTCAGCCCCAGGGCTCTCAGCCTTTGCTCCTCCCAGAGCTGCTCCAGGCCCCTCAGCAGCTTTGCAGCCTCCCCTGGACTCTCTCCAGCAGTTCTCTGTCTCTGCTGAACCACAGAGCCCAGAACTGACCCCAGCAGCCTCGGTAGGGCAGAGTAGAGGGGAGGAGAACCTCCCTCACCCTGCTGGCCACAGTCTTCTTCATGTCCCCCAGCACACCGTTGGCTTTCTTGGCCACAAGGGCACATTGGTGGCTCCTGGAGGATTTGAGGTGAGAGCATCAAAACTAGAGAAGGAAGCTCCTTCTGCTTGAGTCATTCCTGAGATCTGCTAATGAGCTGCTGGGCTCCCATCTGCCAAATCACCTCCACCTCTGGACTCCTGCCTCTTCCCTGCCTCTTGCACTGCAACCCAAATCCCAGAACGCTCTTAAGGAAAATTATTTACTGAGCACCTGGCAACAAACCTGGGAGGTCAATCTGTGCCCTTCACCCCAGTGCCACTCATGCTTTTGTCTTTCTC
This sequence comes from Ramphastos sulfuratus, assembly GCA_013399055.1. Taxonomy (NCBI): domain Eukaryota; kingdom Metazoa; phylum Chordata; class Aves; order Piciformes; family Ramphastidae; genus Ramphastos; species Ramphastos sulfuratus. The sequence goes on along the minus strand of WBNM01034600.1, from coordinate 8,557 downwards.
CTTCCACACAGGTCCTGTGCTCATCCATGGCAGTGTGCCTACCTTTGCTCTACTTTAATGGCATGCAGGAATCCTTCCTATGAGACGAGAGCTCTGGAAATGGAGCAGCTTGCTGCAGCAATTGGAGCAGGGATCCTCTGGGATGAGTCTGATCTGATTACAGAAAGCCTTGAAGTGTAAGACAGCAGCAGCATTGAGCCTGGCTGAGGAGGGATGAGGCAGGAGAAAAGCAATCTGTCTGCTGGCTGGGAAAACAAAGCTCTGCTGGGGCTGGGAAGATGGAGAGCACTGCAGGGAGCTTAGGAAGGACCAAACCATGCCTCATTTCCTCGTGGAAACAAACACATGCAAACCATTCCTTCCTCCTCTCCACTCTCAGTCTCCCCTCTCCCAGCTCAAAACCATTGTGCCTCAGCCTGGCACTCCCAGTCCTTGTCTAAAGTCCCTCCCCAGCTCTGCTGCAGCCCCTTCAGGTACTGGAAGGCTGCTCCGAGGTCTCCCTGCAGCCTTCTCTTCTTTAAACTCCACAGCCCCAACTCTCCCAGCCTGTCCTCTAAAGCTGAGGGACCCCTTGGGACTGCAGGTCCTCACAATCTCTTTGGCCAGCCAAGGAGATGTGGACTCCAGCTGGGACAATCAACCAAGGGAAAGCCAAGGGTCTGTCCTGTGTGTGAGAGCTCAGGCTGGTGAGGTTTAGGTGAAAGCAGATGCCAGTTTGCATTTCTGCATGGGTTTAGAATGACAGAACCACAGAGTCATGGACTGGGTTGGATTGGAAGGGACCTTTCAAGCTCATCCAGTCCAAACCCCTGAAGCTAGTAGGGACAGCTGCAATCACAGCAGGTTGCTTACAGCCCCACACAACCTGACCTGCAGTGTGCCAGCCATGGGGCAGCTCCCACCTCTCTGGGCAACCTGGGACAGGCTTTCTCCACTCCCACAGCAGAGGCTCTCCAGCCTCTGATCATCTTTGTGGCCTCCTCTGGCCCCTCTCCAGTAGCTCCAGGTCCTTGTGCTGGGGGCCCCAGAGCTGGAGGCAGTGCTGCAGGTGAGGTCTGAGTAGAACAGAACAGAGCAAAGGGGCAGAATCCCCTCCCTGTGCTGCTGCTCTCTCTGTTCTGATGCAGCCAGCCCACAGCTGGCTCTGGGATGCAAGAGAGGGAAAGAGGAGGATGAAATCTGTTCCCCACAAAAGCAGGAGCAGGCAACCTTCTTGACAGCAAATTGAAGCCCTTCCTGTGTGCTCTGCGGGCACACAGCCTGCACGGTCCACCAAGCCTGACAGAGTGCAGCTCTGGGCCCTGATGGAGAGGAAATTGCTGGTTAACCACCAAGGGATGGGTAACTTCCTCACCCAATCTTCTGCTAATGACTTTAACAAGCTCCTCCAAACACGGTGGTGATCCTGGAGAGAGTGTTCAGCCGAGCAAAAAGCTGCTTAATAGAGTTGCTGCTCCCTGTGTGCATCCAAACGAGGTTTGGAAGCACTTCACAGGAGGTCCAAGCCACTGAAGCCAACTTGTTTGGGTACTGTGTCATGTCCAGGTGAAGGCTCCTGTGGCATTCCTGACTGTCTGGTCCTTGCAGCCTGGGTTGGAGCTGCCTGGGATGGAGGCCACCACTGCTGTACCAGGCTCATCCACTGGCAAACTCTGCTTCCAGCAGCACTGCCTCCAGTTCTGGGGCACCCAGCACAAGAAGGGCATAAAACTGTTGGAGAGGGTCCAGAGAAGGCCACAAGGATGATCAGAGGGCTGGAGAATCTCCCTTGTGGGGACAGGCTGGGAGAGTTGGGGCTGTTCAGCCTGCAGAAGATAAGGCTTCAGAGCAGCTTTCCAGTAGCTGAAGGGGCTGCAGGAGAGCTGGGGAGGGACTTTGGAGAAGGGCTGGGAGTGCCAGGCTGAGGGACAATGGCTTTGAGCTGGGAGAGGGGAGACTGAGAGTGGAGAGGAGGGAGAAGTTGTTTGCAGTGAGGGTGGGGAGAGACTGGCACAGGTTGCCCAGGGAGGCTGTGGATCACAGAATCAGAAAATCACAGAATGTGATCACATTCCATGATTGTGTGATCCATAACCTCCCTGGAGGTGTTGAAGGCCAGGCTGGAAGAGGCCTTGATCAACCTGTGCTGGTGGGAGGTGTCCCTGTCCATGGCAGGGGCTTGGAACTGGATGATCTTGAAGGTCCCTTCCAACCCAACCCATTCTGTGATTCTATGAATGGCACAGAAGCACATTCAGAGGTTTTGGCTTCACCTTCCTTGGTGCCATCAGGGTCCAGGCTCTGAGAAGATGTCTGAGTCATAGATTCTTAGATTCATAGAAGGGTTTGGGTTGGAAGGGTCCTTCAAGATCATCCAGTTCCAATGCCTCTGCCATGGGTGGGGACACCTCTAACATCTTAGTTTGAACTTATTTTCTCTCTCCTTCCCACTCTGCTCCTGTCTCCTCCTCCAAAGAATCCAACATGGTAGGGATTGAAGGCACCTCTGCAGATCATCCAGTCCAGCTCCCCTGCCCAGTCAGGTACTGCAGGAAAGCATCCAGGCAGGATGGAAAGTCTCCAGAGAAGGAGGCTCCACAACCTCTCTGAGCAGCCTGCTCCAGGGCTCTTAGACCTCAAAGAAGTTTCTCCTCATGTTGAGGCAGAACATTCTGGGTTCCAGCTTGTACCTATTGTCCCTTGTCCTATCACTGGGCACCACTTCAGAGCCTGGCACCTACATCTTGCACCCCCACCCCTCAGCTATTTATGGCCATTGATAAGGTCCCCTCTCAGCTTCCTCCTCTCCAGACTGAACAGCCCCAGGTCATCTCTGCCTCTCTTCACAGGAGGGATGTTTAGGGTCCCCAGCCACCCTTGTAGCCTCCGTTGGGCTCTCTCCAGCTGATCCCTGTCTCTCTTGAATGGGGGATGCCAAAACTACTCCACTTCCTTTGCTTCTTCCTTCAGCTTCTTCCTTTGCTTCTTCCTTCAGCTTCTTCCTTCAGCTTCTTCTTTCAGCTTCTTCTTTTGCTTCTTCCTTCAGCTTCTTCCTTCAGCTTCTTCCTTTACTTCTTCCTTCAGGTTCTTCCTTCAGCTTCTTCCTTCAGCTTCTTCCTTTGCTTCTTCCTTCAGCTTCTTCCTTTGCTTCTTCCTTCAGCTTCTTCTTTCAGCTTCTTCCTTTGCTTCTTCCTTCAGCTTCTTCCTCAGCTTCTTCCTTCAGCTTCTTCCTTCAGCTTCTTTCTTCAGCAGTGCTTCTTTGCACTTCCTTCAGCTGCCCCTTCTCCACCCTGTGGGCCACTCATTCCCTACCTTGCCAAGCCCTCCACTAACCTCTTCATTTCCACAACCACTTCATTGCTCTTCCTTCCTCTTGCAGACGTACTCCCCTTCCTCCCCAGCCACGTCCTGGCTCTGCTGGTGTTGGGTTGCAGATTCCTTGGCAGAGGCAGGGAGCTGGCAGTGTGCTGGGCATGCTGCTGGCCAGCTGCCTGTGACATGTTACACAGCCTGAGCCCAAGGCAGCTCCTGGACTGCCTTCCCATGCTTGTCTCCTTGGCTCTGCTTGCCCAAGCTGCTTCCGCTGCACCCTCAGCTGCCCTGCAGCAGTCACTTCTCATTTAGTTCTTCATAAAGCCAGAAAGCACAGAATGGCACAGGTTGGAAGGGGCCTCAGAGATCAGCTACTGCAGCCCCCCCTGCCAGGGGCAGGGACACCTCTCATCTAGCCCAGGTTGCTCAAGGTCTCATTCAACCTGGCCATGAATACCCCCCAAAGGATGTCCTCATCCACAGCCTCCCTGGGCAGCCTGTGCCAGACTCTCACCACTCTCACACTGAAAAACTTCTTCCTCAGCTCCACTCTAATCCTGCTCTGCCTCAGCTCCAAACCATTCCCCCTTGGCCTGGCTCAGACACCCTCAGCTAAAGTCCTCTGCAGCCTTCCTGCAGGATCCCTTCAGGCACAGGCAGGCAGCTCTAAGGTGTCCCCCTGGAGCCTTCTCCTCTGCAGGCTGAGCCCCTCCAGCTCCCTCAGTCTGTCCTCACAGCAGAGCTGCTGCAGCCCTTGGATCATCTTTGTGGCCTCTTCTGGTCTCACTCCAGCAGCTCTGTGCCCTCCTTCTGCTGGGGACAGCAGCACTGGAGGCAGGAGTAGAGGTGAGGTCTGAGCAAAGCAGAGTCCAGGGGCACAATCCCCTCTCTTACCCTGCTGCCCACACTGCTCTGGCTGCAGCCCTGCACACAGCTGCCTGCTGGGCTGCATGAGGCTCAGCACTCCAACAACTTCCTGCTCCCAACCCAAGGCTCCCTTGCAAACATTTTATTTCATGGGAGATTCAAATATAGAATCATAGAATCATGGACTAATTAAGGTTGGAAAAGACCTCTAAGATCACCCAGTCCAATCTTCTACTCAATACCTCCATGACCAGCAGACCCTGTTCCCAAGTGCCATGGCCACAGGCACCTCTAGGCATGGGGACTCCACCACCTCCCTGGGCAGACTGTACCAGTCCCTGACCACTCTGGCAGCAAAGACATTTTTCCTCCTCTCCAACCTAACTCTCCCCTGGCACAATTTCAGGTCAGTTCCTTTCCTTCTCTCACCTGAGCCTAGGGAGCAGAGCCCAGCCCCCACCTGGCTGCAGCCTCCTCTCAGGGAGCTACAGAGAGCAATGAGCTCTGCCCTCAGCCTCCTCTTCTCCAGGCTGCACACTCCCAGCTCCCTCAGCTGCTCCTCCCCAGCTCTCTTCTCCAGACACTTCCTCAACTCCGTTGCCCTTCTCTGGCCCTGCTCCAGTTCCTCAATTCTTCTTAAACTGCAGTGCCCAGGAGTCAAGCTGTGGCCTCAGCATTGCCCAGTATAGGGAGGACCTTCCCTGCCCTGCTCCTGCTGGCTACACCAGTGCTGCTCCAGGCCATGTCTCTTGATTCACTTCAGAAACTGCAAAGTCTGATCTCCAGACCAGGGCAGCACCTAGCCTTGCTGGCTAAGATATGATTTTCCTGGCTGTGCCCAGAGCTTGGCCATGCACATTCTGTCATTCTGTGATCCACAACCTCCCTGGCCAACCTGTTTCAGTGTCTCTCCATCCTCACTGTAAAGAACTGCTTCCTCAGCTCCACTCTCACTCTCTCCTCTCCCAGCTGTTTCTCAGGTTTGTGATCAATGCTCAGTGAGAGTTAAAGGGTGAAGGACAAGAGGAGAGGAACAGACTCTTATCAGTGGTGCCCAGGGGCAATGGGCACAAAGTGGCAGCCAGGAGGTTGCATCTGAGCAGGAGAAGAAAGTTGTTTGTGGTGAGGGTGCTGGAGGCCTGGAGCAGGCTGCCCAGAGAGGCTGTGGAGTGTCCTTGTGTGGAGAGCTTCCAAGGCCAGCTGGGCACTGTGCTGCTGGGCAAGCTGCTGTGGGGGCCCTGCTTTGGGAGGGGCTTGGGCTGGATGATCTCCAGAGGGCACTTCCAGCCCCACCCTGCTGGCATTCTGAATGATACCAACCATCAGCTAAATCAGCTGAGGGCTGAGCTGCTCAGACACTGCCTCAATAGAACCATGGAGCTGTTCCTACGAGCAAGAATGTGCTGGAAACCCCAGAGCTGGTTTGGGTGAGTGAATAGCAGCAGCCAGACAGCCTCAATGCCTCTTCCTTTGCAGCTGAGTGGTCATCTTCTAAAGATCCTGCCCATGCTGGAAAGAATCACTAAGAAGTCTCCCTTCCCTGGAGCTGTGCCAGGTCTTTAGAGGGCATGGAAGCAGCCCAGCTCCCCAGGGAGTGCCACTGGCAGCTGGAACTCACACACAGCCACCCCAGCCCCCAAGGCAGCCACCCTCTGCAGAGGGGTTACTCATGTGTCAGGCTGAGAGTCTGGTGCCTGTGCCAGGCAGGAAATTCCAAATGCTCTCCACTCCTGGTTATAGTTTTGCTTTGCTGCAAAGAAGAGAAGAGGAGGCTCAGGGCAGACCTCATTGCTCTCTACAACTACCTGAAAGGAGATTGTAGCCAGGTGGGGGTTAGTCTCTTCTCCCAGGCAAGCAGTGACAGAAGGAGGGGACACAGGCTCAAGCTGTGCCAGGGCAGGTTCAGGCTGGATGTTAGGAAGAAGTTCTTCACAGCAAGAGTGATTGGCATTGGAATGGGCTGCCTGGGGAGGTGGTGGAGTCACCATCCACAGAGGTGTTTAAGAGGAGGCTGCATGAGGCACTTGGTGCCAGGGTTTAGTTAATTAGAAGGGTTAGGTGATAGGTTGGACTGGATGATCCTAGAGGTCTTTCCCAACCTGGTGCATTCTGTGATTCTGTGATTCATTCAGGCAGGATGAATCCAGAGCTCCCTCTGTGACTAGGCAGGCACTAAAGAGGTGTAGTGGAAGAGATGGCATCACAGCAGGCAGCTCAGCACTTCATGTGCTAACAGGCCCACGAGGCACAAGAACACAGGGCTCCTGCTGCACCTCCTGGGATGCAGGGTGGCTGCAGGAGGATGCAGACTCCCTTTGTCCAAGGAGTCCCATGGAGAAGACAAGTTCCTGCTGGAGAGATTCCCATTGCACTCCAGAAGGAAATGATTCCCCATGGGCACAGCCAGACACTGGAATCCTCTCCTGAGGGCAGCAGGGAATGCCCTGCACTGGGCAGTTGGAAGACTCAGCTTGGCAGGCTGCTGGGCAGGCTCACTTCAGCTGCCCTGTGACCTAGAGAGGTTGGACCAGGCGGTCCTTGGGGGTCCTTCTGTGTGATTCTGTAGGTGAAATCATCAGCCCTGCACCCCCTCCTCACCTGATGGAGTTCAGCATCCTTCCCAAAGGCTGGGCAAATGTTGATTAGCCTTCCCAGGTGGGAATAACCACTGCTGCTCTGCATATGCCACGTGGGGAGCTTCCACTGCAGAAGATTCACTGCAGAAGACTAAGAAATACCAACTGAAGAAGGAACCAGCTGCAGAAAGCCTGGGGAGTTGGCAGGGGGAAACTGGATGAAATCCAACAAGGCCAAGGGTAGAGGCTGGCATCTGGGGAAGAACAATCCCATGGAGCAGTACAGGCTGGGGATGACCTGTTGGAGAGCAGCTCTGGGGAAAAGGACCCGGAGGGCCTGCTGGCCAGAAGGATGCCCATGAGCCAGCAGGGTGCCCTTGTGGCCAAGGAGGCCAAAGGCATCCTGGGATGAATTAGAAGGGCTGTGGTGAGTAGGTCAGAGAAGTTCTCCTCCCCTCTGCTCTCCCCTGCCAAGAGTAGGTCAGAAATCTTGTCTCCAGTCCTGGGCCCCTCAGGCCAAGAAGGATCTCAGGGAACTGCATGAGAGAGTCCAGCCCAGAGCCCCAAAGCTGCTGCAGGCAGTGGAACATCTCCTGTGAGGCCAGGCTGAGGGAGCTGGGGCTGGGAGCAGAGGAGCCTGAGGGCTGCCCTCATTGCTGTGCTAAAGATGTGCAGGGCTGGAGCAGGCTCTGCTCAGGGATGGCCAAGGACAGGAGAAGGGGCACTGGGTGCCAGCTGGAGCAGAGGAGGTGCCACAGGAACAGAAGGGGAAACTTTCTCAGTGAACCCAATACTCAGAGTGTGCCCAGTACAGGGTCACAATCCCTGCCCTGCTCCTGCTGCCCACACCACTGCTGATCCAGGCCAGACTGCTGTGCCCTTCTTGCCCACCTGGGCACCCCCTGGCTTATCTTCAGCTGCTCTCACACAGCACCCCCGGGCCCTTTTCTGCTGGGCAGCTTCCAGCCACTCTGCCCCAAGCCTGGAGCCTTCCTGAGGCTGCTGTGTCCCAAGGGCAGGACCCAGCACTTGGCCTTGTTGAACCTCATCCCACTGGCCTCAGCCCATGGCTGCAGCCTGGCCAGAGCCCTCTGCAGAAGCTCCAGCAGATCACCACTGCCACCCAACCTAGTGCCATCTGCCTGAGAGAGCCTCCATGCCCTCACCCAGGTCACTGCTAAAGACACTGAAGAGAACTGGCCCAGTGCTGAGCCCTGGGAACACCGCTGGTGAGTGGCCACCAGCTGTAGCTAACTCCATTCCCCACCACTCTTTGGGAACAGCCATCAGCCAGCACTGGTGGCCTTACAGCTTAGTTCTGTTTGCTGTCCTTGTTAGAAATGCACTAATGATTTGTTCTCCTTGCAGCCAGAGGCCTCAGCTGGGCTCCTTGCTTCACTCCTGCAAATTTTCCTATGAAGAAGGGCAGAGCAAGCCCAGGAGGGAGAAGCATCCTGAGATGCACACAGGAAATCAATGGCAGTTAGCTGGCAACATGCATCTGGGGGGGTGCAGAGTTGTGGCTAATGCATGTCATTATCCACTTCAGGGGACAAAAAGGCACAAGGGAAATCAGCTTCCTTCTGTCTGCAGAGAGCTCAAAAGACATCCTTCAGCCTTTCATCCTCCACTTCTCTTCGGCAGTAAAGTTCCAGGTCTCTAAAGATCCACCTGGTGAAATTGCCTCAGAAGCATAATGGGAGGCACCACAAAATCTGGGCTCCATGGGGGGCAGGGAAATTAATTTCCATTGTGCCTGAAAGGAGTTGGAGTGAGGAGGGTGTTGGTCTCTGCTTCCAAGTAGCTAGCAACAGGACAAGAGG
>WBNM01034596.1:0-10613 GCA_013399055.1 Ramphastos sulfuratus | reverse complement strand
CCTCATCCAGCCTAGCCTTGAATACCCCCAGGGAGGAAGCATCCACAGACTCCCTGGGCAACATATTCCAGAGTTCCACTGCCGTTGTACTGAAAGAACTTCCTAAGATCCAGTCTAAACCTATTCTCCCTGACCTTAAAAATCATGTCCCCATATTCTATTGCTAGACACCCTTTATGAAAAATCCCTCTCCAGCCTTCCTGTAGGACACCTTCAGGTATTGGAAGACATCTCTAAAGTCCCTACAGGGTCTTCACTTCTCTAGGCTGAACCCCAGCATAAGGAAAAAGTTCTTTACAGTGAGCAGTAAAATATTGGAACACAGGTTGCTCAGGGATGTGGTTGAGGCCTCATCCCTGGAGACATTCAAGATCAGACTAGGCTTGGCACTGGGAAGCCTGATCTAGTTGGAGGGGTCCCTGCTCACTTCGGGGACTTTGGACAATGATGCAATCTGTTAATCTGTGAAAGCTTCCCGACCACTCTGCACCACACCGTGCAGTGAGGGACGTCAGCCCTGCAGTTGAGGGGCCCTAACCGAGCTGCGTGACGCTCTGCGGGAGTTCTTTCCGGGCGAGGAGGCTTTACTTTCCGAGAAGAGAGCCCGTTTCCTGACTCACAGCCGCGGCTCTGCGGAAGGCGCCAGGCCGCCAGCAGCGCAGCCCGCCGTGCCGCGAGGGGGCACTGTCCGACGCGTCGCGCTGCACCGGCACCGGCACCGGCACCGCTCGGGAGCTGCAGTTCCACGCTGCACGTGCCCGGGGAGACGGAGCTCAGTGCCGTCAGTCGCCGCCATGCCCAAGGTGCGGGCCGGGAAACTGCCGCGGCAGGAGAGCCGGGAGGTCCGCGCTACCGGTGAGTGTGGACCACGCTGAGCGACGGCGCCTCCGGGTACGGAGGAGCGAGCCAGGCCTGGCAGCCCCGGCGCGGCCTGTGCTTGGCCCTGTTCAGGGAGTGCCTTGATACGGGGAGCGGTCACGCGGGAGGCCCGGGGTGAGGCAGCTTCTGGTGGAAAAGCGTGGCTTGAGTTGGGAGAAGTGAGGGGTTTGCGATCCCAGATGTTTCAGCACACACAGTCAGCACACACAGTCAGCACACACAGTCAGCATCTCTACAAGCCTAGTATGAGGTGCCCATGCCCGTGTCAGGGGGAGTTGAACCTTGATGATCCGTAAGGTCCCCTCCCGCAGACCACTCTGTGATTCCACGATTCCGAGAATGCTAGCGGCAAAGACGGAAGGCGTCTTCACGTTTCGGCGGGGCGCGCCTGAACCGAGAGTAACGCCGTTCTGTGTTCTAGGCATCCTCTTCAACAAAGGGGCCGGCCAGCACATCCTGAAGAACCCCCTCGTCATCAACAGCATCATCGAGAAGGTGGCTGGAAATGAAACGGGGAGCGCCGATGGGCAGGCGGCGGGAGGAGGCGGCTGACCGAGCTCTGCTCTGCGGCCATGAGCAGGGCTCTGTGGCCCAACAGCGCACACTGCACCAGGCCAAGCTGGCTGAGAGTTCCATGGGAAAACGTATCCCCTTCCCTGACTCTGGCCTTTTTGTGGTTGTGGAGGGACTTTTCTTCTACACTGCCTTAAGACTGCCTTTTTTTTTTTTTTTAACTGGCAGCTTGTATTTTCTTACACTCGCTAAAGATATTTCGTAAATTAGCTTTAAGACATTCTTGTTTTTACCATTCCCCTCTGATCATTTTCTATAGCTTTCTCTACTAGCTGATTGGGGCTTGTTACTGAGCTTCATGTAGCTTTTGTTTTAAAATTAAATGGTTGCTTGAAATGAGTTGTAAGAAAATAATCTAAATGCCATATGTTCTTAGGCTGCTCTAAGGCGTACAGATGTCATTCTGGAAGTAGGCCCAGGAACTGGCAACCTGACAGTAAAGATGTTAGAGAAAGTAAAAAAAGTAAGTGAGAATTTCACACACACACACATACTGTGTGCCCCCCTGCACTCACATTGTGACTTAGGCTGTGGCAAACAGAAGGATCTTCATCTGCTTGCTTCAAATAAGTAGAATTATCCTATGAATGCTTTTCTAACACTTGCTTAATTTCAGTGATTTTTAAGCTGTTCATGTAAATATTTGGTATGATTTTATCAAACTATATTGTTGTTACCTATTTATGTGGTACAGCTTGCTTGTTTTTGAAGAGGCCAGAAGGCACATAGCCTGATGAGGAATTTAAAAGAATTACTTAAAACTGTAACACTAGATAAAAATTTTTTTTGCACTTGAAATTTTAATTCCAGTTCTGAGGAGTTGTGTAAAGTTGCAAATACATGCTTTGTTTTAGGTTATTGCTTGTGAAATTGACCCTAGACTTGTTGGTGAACTTCAGAAGAGAGTCCAGGGCACGTAAGTATCAACTGTGAAATAATGAACAGTGGAAGTAGTGGAAGGGCTTTGGCAAAAACTTTGGCAACATGCTTCTCTGAGGATAATTACTGTGTATTTTCCCCGAGGTGTCTGGCAAACAAGCTTGAAATCAAGGTTGGAGATATCTTGAAAACAGACTTACCATTCTTTGATGCATGTGTGGCTAACTTGCCTTACCAGGTATAGACTAAACAACATGACAAAACCCTTTAAATTATAATTTCCCAGAGATTATACTAATGCTGTTACTCTTTTCTTCAGATTTCTTCACCTTTTGTTTTCAAGTTACTGCTTCATAGACCTTTTTTCAGGTATGTGGAAGAACAGAGTTCTCTCCGTAGTACCTCATAGGAAAAAAAAATTTAAAAGTATTTCTTTTTTCTTTTAAAGTTCTTAATATTGGTACGTCAGAGATGCACTTCAAGTGCCTGGAAATTAGTTTATGTCATTGTATTAAGCATGAGGGGAAAAATACAGTCTTGGCATCAATGAGTATCCAGCCGATAAAAACAAGAACTGCACCTCTTTACACCAGTATTACACTGTTATTCTAGGGATAAGGAGAGTGTCATAGCATTTCAAGTGCCTTCCTACTTGGGAAAGAAAGAATGGAAAGGGTAGGATCAGACAATGAATGTCTGATCTAAAAATGTGACTGCCCAGCTGCTTCCATGTGTGTCAGCAGTTCTTGATTTTTTTCCCTCTGCAGCAGTGATGTTGGTGACATTACAGGTCATTTGTTTGAGCTGGAGAGTGGGCGTTTGAAGGGCTCATCATAAAGTTATTTGAAATGATGTGGTACAGCCAGGTACAAACCTCTCAGACCAGCTTCGGTCTCATTGGTGCTGGTCCATATATCTGACGTATGAAGAATCAAATTCTGTTGTGGCTTTGGGGACATTTAGATGGTTTAATCAAATTTCTTTGCCTTATTTTTTTAACAGACTGAGCTAATTAAGGCAGAGTTTGTTTATGACAAACTTCTATTGTTTCTCAATGCTGAGATCTTGTGTTTTCCAGGTGTCTTAGTTGGCTTTTGATGTAAGGTTGATAATTGAGAATTCATTGCCTCACTTCTATTCTCAGGTGTGCAATACTTATGTTTCAAAGGGAATTTGCACTTCGTTTGGTTGCAAAACCAGGAACTAAACTCTACTGCAGACTTTCTATTAATACCCAGTTATTAGCTCGAGTGGACCATCTGATGAAGGTACATCATTCTGTGTTAACTAACAGAACTATCAAAGATAGAACAGTGTTTCTAGGAATGTGAGGATTTGCAGCTGCCTGACTTCTCCTGAATAACAGGTTGGAAAGAACAACTTCAGGCCTCCTCCCAAAGTTGAATCCAGTGTTGTCAGAATAGAGCCAAAGAACCCACCGCCACCTATCAACTTCCAGGTGAGGATCGTATACTGAACACCAGCTATTCATTGGGGTTTACATAATTCCAAAATTCCTTTATTGATCAGGCTTGCGTTAGAATGTTACCTGAATGCGCCACAATAACTTCAGGTGTAGCTTTGTTTACTTCTTCTGAGACTGAGCTACCATCTCCATGTCGGTTGGAGAGTTGCTAGTAATAACAACTCTTCTTTGTGGTTTGTATCTATCTCTCAGAGAACCTTCTGGCTGATAGCTTTATTCATTATGCTCAAAGGAGTATCTATGAGAAGTCTTATCCTCAGATGATTGTGTATAATCTCAGAAGACAGGATCATATTCTTAATGTTGACTTTTTTAAATGCTTTGATTTTAAAGACCGTTTCAGGCTTGCCCAGTGTCAGCTGGATTTTCTTTAAGTATCTTGACTTCTCAGCAAAATCAGGCCAGTAGTGCCTAAGCCCAAAAAAGAACAATACCAAGAGTTTTGTGGGTAAAGTATTTCTCCTCCATTTGTACTGCTTTGTCCAAGCATAAGACTGAATTTTTATTGTTTATAAAGATTTTTGTTTGTGTTCGCTATTACTGTGGAATTGTCAGTAGTGACTATTCTTGCTTGTAGTAGCTGTATATTCCTTTCAGTAAATTCTGAAATTTTTCGTTTCAGGAGTGGGATGGTCTGGTAAGGATAGCCTTCGTTAGGAAAAACAAGACACTTTCCGCAGCATTTAAGTAAGTAGCCTTCTAGTAAGGAAATCTTTTTGAAGTTTGACAGCCCATCCAGTTAACCATTTCTTTTGTGAAAATGTATAGCAGTGCTATATGTGTGCCAGCACTCTGGTAAGCCATGATGGAGGCTTTATGCTGAAGTCACAGGCTTGAGAAGAAGGAACTAAAAAATAGCTGCTGTTTTTAGATGGCTGTCTATGTGTAGTTGTTGCACTCATTTATAGCAAAGAGTAGCAACCAGTCAAGTGAAAAAACCCTCAGTTTTCCTTCTAAATGTTTATTTCTTTCAGGTCAAGTGCTGTAGAGCAGTTGCTGGATCATAATTACCGAATTCATTGTTCCTTACATAATACAGTAAGTTTTTAATTGTAATAAATTCTGTGTACTGTGGCCTACATACTGACTTCAGTGAGTAAGATACTAACATTGAAAAGCTTAACACCTTAAAAAGTTTTATGTGAGAATTTGAGAAAGGGAGTAGCTTAATTCTAAAAAATCCATGTGGGTCAATAAATGACAGCTGAGTATGTTAGTAATGTATTGGCTGTACGTGTCTCAAGGTCTTCCACTAATTTAATAAAACTTTTTGTCTGCTTAGCAATACTGTTGTGATTGATGTATAGTGAATGAGCTGCGGTATAAACATTCACATAAAGGAACAGAATACAGCAATCCATACAAAAAAAAAACCAACCTACTTATATCACTTGAGACAAGAACTCTTCCAAAAGCAGGAAGATAATAGGTTATATAAATGAAGTTTTTTCCTATGCTAGGAATGAAAAATTAATTTGTATTTCATTTTCCATTGACAGGAAATACCAGAAAACTTCAAAATTGCAGAGAAAATACAGACAGTCCTAAAAAATACAGGTTACTCTGAAAAACGAGCCCGCTCAATGGATATAGATGATTTCATTAGGTATTTTTTCCCTCTTTATGCCTTTATTACAAGCTTACTCAAATTCTGTCTGCATCTGTATCTGTGTAGCAGATTGGTATTGGGTTGCATAGGAATAGTACTGTTTCCCTCTCAGCATCAGATACTCTTTGCTTCTGGTTCTGAACATGAACAAACACTTAAAATTCTCATACTTGTTTTAATTGCTGCTTATGCTATTGAGAAGTCACTAGCTAAAGATCCCCATTCCTGATACTTGTATGCTGTACCTTTCTATGTCTCTAAAAATAGCTTGAGCAATGGAATTGGTTGGTGTGATTTCCCTGAAGACTTACACAGCCCTTCTATTCTGTCTTGGGGATTAGGCTGTGGTCTGAAGCATACTTTGGAAATTTCAGTAATTAACTGCTATATTCTGCTCACTCTTCTGGTCAGTTAATTCAAGTGGCAATATGAATCCTTTCCTAATTCCATATGAAAATTCCTCGCTGTTTCTCAGCTACTGCTCTTTAAAGAAATACAGTAAACTTGGGAGGATGCCATATAACTGACTTCATTGAAAACATATCTGCATCTCTAAAATAGCAAATCTACTAATAACCATTCTTTATGGTAGTTGAACAGTGATAGCTGTTTTCATGTTGGTTTTGTATGTTCTTTGCCAGGGAGCAGGTCTTAGAAATCACAGAATCATAGAAGTGTTCAGGTTGGAAAAGACCCTTGGGATCACCAAGTCCAACCAATAACCCTGTTCTGCAAGGTTCACCCTAAAACATATCCCCAAGCACAACATTCAAATTACTTTTAAACACATCCAGAGTTGGTGACTCAGCCACCTCCCTGGGAAGCCCATTCCAATGCCTGACCACTCTTTTTGTGAAAAACTTTTTTCCTAACGTCCAGTCTAAACCTACCCAGCTGCAGCTTGAGGCCATTTCCTCTTGTGCTATCACTAATTTAACCTGTGAGAAGAGACCAGCAGCAGCCTCTCCACAACATCATTTCAGGTAGCTGTAGAGAGTGATGAGATCTCCTTTCAGCCTCCTCTTTTTCAAACTAAACAGTCCCAGATTCCTTAGTTACTCATCATTAAGACTTTTTTTCCAGGCCCTTCACCAGCATCATTGCCCTTCTCTGGACTCAATCCAGCACCTTGACATCTCTTTTGTATTGAGATGCGCAAAACTGAACACAATACTTGAGGTGCAGCCTCACCAGTGCCAAGTAAAAGGGGACAGTCATCTCCCTACTCCTGTTGGGCACAGCATTTCTAATGCCAGTCAGGATGCCATTGAGTTTCTTTGCCACCTGGGCACCCTGCCTCCTCATATTCAGTTGCTGGTGGATTACAAGCCCCAGGTCCCTTGCTGCTAGACAGCTTTCCAGCCACACTTCCCCAAGCCTGTAGCATTGCTTGGGATTGCTGTGGCCCAAGTGCAGGACCTGGCATTTGGCTCATCCCATTAAATGTTGGCCCATCGATCCAGTCTATCCAAGTTGCTCTGTAAAGCCTATCTACCGTCTTGAAGATTAACACTTCCACTTAACTTGCTGATGACACACTGTGTGCCTGAAGCTCAAGTATAAATTTGTGGAGACCGTAACAAATACTTCTCTCTTTCAGACTACTGCACGGCTTCAATTCAGAAGGCATCCATTTCTCCTAGATTATACTAGAAGAATGAAAGATGTTCTGTATTTTGTCACTCAAAGTGTTAGCTACGTGACTGCAGTGGGACAAGCGCTTCTCGCAACAGCAAATGAACGAAGACAGCACTAAAACCTGATATGCAGGCAAGAAGCTGCTGCTCTGTATTTCACAAGTGACAAGTTCTGACATGACTGAACAGAGGGGTGGACTTCCACATGACATTATATTTTGAAATACATCAAATAACATGGATTGATGCAGTCATAATTTACTTGTATTCTCTGGTCATGGACTACACCTCAGTATGTTCTTGCACAATACTCAACATGGTCTGGACAGCAAACCAGAGTTGTTGTAATTCCATGTGTTGGGGATTTTTTTGTTTTACGTTGTCTTTAAACACCTTTTGTTAACCTGAAGTGTCTGCCTCTTTCATTTGTTCTGTGGTAGCTACTTGCATGCCATCTTCTCAGTAATACGCTTTTCTTGCAGAAATCCTCGCAACTGTGTTTCAGAAGAACATTTATCTAGTGGGTTTGCTAGCAAGGTACCTGAAACTACCAGTATCGTCTCTTGTTACTCCCTCCTTATTGCTATCAGACCAGTGTAGAAATCAGCAGAAAACTACCAAAGGGCCAGTGCTCAGAAGCATACACAGCAGGATGTTTTGTCAATTGTTACTGTAAGCAGCTATAAGAAAACTACTTCCCCCTTTAAGGCAAGGAGGAGTTTTAGCATAGATAAAGCTTTTAGTGAGCATTAGAGCAATACATGCATATCTGTATCCTGACAGAAAAACTCGGTGTCTTACTACAGTTTGGATTAGATATGTTTCTTACTAAGGACATGGCAGTTTTCCCAAGGAGGTTTGTGTTAACTCTGCAGGGCAGCTGTTGAAATTAAAATCCACTTTGATGTGTCTTACAATTCAGGAAAACAGTAACTACTAAGTCTGCAGCATTGTGCAGCGGTGAAGGCATCACTTCTGTGTATTAGCTATCACAGTATTTTTTTTCATGTGTAGCCTATCTCTAAGACCACAGTGAGTGGAGAAGAGGCAAATTAGCAAAACTCTAGGATATGACTTCATTTTATGCACATCCAATACCAATTATTTAAACATCATTGATTCAGAAGCACGTACAGAAATACAGACTTAAATTTCCATGCATCCTAGGAGGTTTTCTTGGAAAACTGAACTGATCATCTGTTTTAGAATTTAGTGATCTTAGTCCTGCTTCACTACACACAAAACCAGTGAGTGAGATAACTAGCCACAGCAGTATGTTCAGGCTAATTCAGAAGGAACAAATGCTGAAGATGTCACACTTAAGTGCTTTCATTTTATAGGCCAGGAATCAAGATAAGGTTGCTTAAGTGCTGTCTCTTGAAGTAATTCCAGTACATCACAGCAACAGACTGCAGGAATTCGAGGACTGTAGCCAGTTTATCTTGATTCTGAGTATCTATAGATCTGACTTTTACAGCAGGGTCTGCCACAAAAGACTATTTCTTCACTACTTCCCTGCAGCAGACAATTTCCACTTGTAAATTATGTGTCAGGCAGCATATACAAGGCTTAGTAAAAAGCTACTGAAACATAGCTGTTTGTCTGTCCTGTTTGGTACCCACTGAGCCACAGCCTGGTTGTGCCCTTGGCTTGCATGGAGGAACAGTAGAGGAGCCACTGTTTCATGTAGGATGTCTCAATCATCACAGCTCTTTCAGAAAATAAGCTTTCTCCAGAGCAGCCTCAAAGAAACCCTCTGGTACTACAGGATAACCTGTACTATCATCTACCAACAAAAGCTTCTGCCTTTTATTGTGTTGTTTTTTTCCTGCAAACTCTGATAGACAACATCCTTAAAAGTCTGGCAAGATACTTGAGACCTGCTGCAAAATTCAGTTCAGAATGGTGCTCTGGAGAACTTCTGTATGACTTCATACAGAAAAGTTAGCTCCAGAAGTAAATACTCATTCTGAAATCAGAGGGGTTTTAAAAAGTGTAACTTAAATCACAGAATGGTAGAGGTTGGAAGGGTCCTCCAGAGATCATTAAGTCCAACCCCCATGTCAAAAGCAGGATCACCTAGGGCAGTCTGAAGAATTCATCCAAGGAGGTTTTGTAAGTCTCCAGAGATGGAGACTCCACAACTCCCCTGGGTAGTAAAGAAATTTCTCATGTTGAGGTTAAACCTTCAAGTTTTCATCCATTGTTCCTTAATACTATGCACCACGTGAAAAGAGACTGGCCTTACCCACTTGACACTCACCCCTCAGATATTTATAGACACTGCTCAGATGCCCTCTCAGTCTTCCCCAGACTAAGGAGTCTCTCAGTCTTTCTTCATAGGGGAGATGCTCACGTCCCCTAGTCATCCTTGTGGCTCTCTGTTGGACTCTCTAGCAGATCCCTGTCTCTTGAACTTGAGAGCCCAAAACTGGACACCATGTCCTTAAAAGGTGAAACCCTTCCCAAAGCAAAACACGACTTCAATAGAAGTAAATTCTCATCTGTAGTTTATTTAACAGATTTATTAAACACATTATGTAAAATCTACATTGTTTCAGTTTTCATGTTTACACACAGAAGGATTTATTTTCATTTTTAACCATGATGCAACAAAGAACTTCCCATAGCCTACCTTCCTATGGGAGATACAAACATTGAACACTACAAGAATTCCTGGCTCATTTAACTCTCTTTTCATTGCTTTCCCTTTATTTCCCTTATACAGGTTTGTATTCCAAAAGCGATTTGTAAAGAGTTCAAGGGAAAGCCTGCGGATACGAACTCCTGGACACAGGGAGAACTCCTAGAGAGGTCTACAATTCTTCATTTGACGTGAAGTTCTTACCTGAAAAGTCAATCTTTTATGGATACTGACTTGCAAAAATAACTTGAGTGCCACTACCTAAAAAAGTGTTGATACACATGGCACCATTTGTAAGACTTCACGTACTCATGGGATTTCTATTAGTGCTACGTAGAGGTATTGTGCAAATTCCTCAAATGATCCCCATTATCAGTTGCTGGCACTGTACAAAGAGAAAATTAGGTAATAGCTATTATTTTTTAAAGCAACAGAGCTACTCAAACTACCTGCAAACTACAGTTAATGTACATGTAAGTTTGTCATGCATCAAAAGCCAAATTTCAACAGTATGTGAAAGGCCAATATGTAAGCATTTAGCTGGATCCCTGAACTTTTGACAGTTATCCTAACCATAGGCAGAGGTCGGATCGTACCTTTACTCTGACAGTATTATCACACCATACCACATACTGTATATCTGCATTATTCTAAGACACAACTCTCCTCAGTACTTAAACATTACCCTTTGTCATACATCAACTATTTTATTTTTTTCTTTTTGTTGTTTGTTTTGTTCTTTTTTGTTCTGTTTCTTATTACAGAGCAAATGTTAGAATTGTATAAACCACTCTTCATGGTAGTCAAATCTAGATTCCAGATTTTTGCAAAGAGCATGGAATGTCCAGCTGTTTGTCCATTCTAACAGCTCTTGCTGTTCCTGTTCTGCAGTGTGCGCATGCAGCC